>JAAWXA010000708.1:7203-21674 GCA_038090715.1 Florisuga fusca | reverse complement strand
CTGATGCCTCTGGATATGCTGCACTCTTATGGAAGAAAAGACAGAAAAGTCAGGGCAAATGTATCTAAGAAAAAAATTCACTTCTTTTCAGGGACCCCAAATCTGCCTCTGCATTTTCACAAAACTTTCAGCATTTCTGCTACTCTGTAAGTGAAACCCTGAGGGTGCTGAGAGGCAGAGGGACTGTCCCTTAGTGCAGAGTGAGGACAGCCGCTCTGTCCATCAGTCCTGCTCTCACCTGCAGAAAGAGGCAAAGACCCTAAAGATGGGGCATCCTGACTAGAGGGTAGGCTGACCTCCAGCCCCACACCCTGCAGTCCCCACAGCCCCAAATCTCAGGAGGTTTGGATGCTTTTCCTCCATGGTCACAGCAGCAGAGCAGCACCTGCAGCATCATTGTCTGACCTGCACCTAAATCCTCACTCCCCAACCCAGAAAAAATAAGGAAAAGAACAAGGGCAGAAGCAGGGGCAAGAGGGGAACCTGTCAAAGTTTTGCTGCCAAGAGAGTGGGGACAGGGAGACACAGGCAGAGACTCCAGCATTTCTCCTCTCTGGTGGGGGGGAGTGCTGCTGGAAGGATCCTCAGAATCCAGTGCCCATGATCTGAAGGGCTGGGGGACTGTGCTGTGTGACAGAGAGCAGGGTTTAGCTCTAGGGAGGGCAGCAGCTCTGCAGGGGATGGCTGGGAGGTGCAGGAATCCCCCCTGCCATCATCTTCCCTAGTCAGCTGCTCCCTCTCAATCCCTGCCCATCTCTGCTGCCTGCAGCTCTTTCTCTGTCCCCAGCTCTCCTCCCTGTCAGTGCTCACAGCCCCCATCCCAGACCGACTGAGTGCTCAGCTCTGCCCTGCAGACCCCTCCTGGCAGCAGTAGGACCTGTCCAGGGGCATCTCTGGCTGTGCAGGGGCTCAGGAGAAGCTCAGACAAGGGCTGAGGAGAACTGGGGTCTCTGTGCCTTCTGCAGAGTGCAGAAAGAGCTTTCCATGTCCTGGAGAGACAAGTGGAAGCAGAGCCTGAGGAGAGCCCAGAGTGGAGCAGGAAAGCCCTTGCCCTGAAGGGACTCCTGAAAAGTCCCCTCAGAACTATTCTGAGCAGTGAATTCTGGAGCTGTGAGCAGCCCTGAGCAATTCATCCCTCTCTCACCAGCACCAGGAGCCTGCCCTGTCCTCCCTGTCTCCGGCCAGCCACAGCTTCTGCCAGCACCAGGGAGCTCCCCGGGCAGGCTGAGAGCTGCCCCTGGCAGGCAGGCAGGCAGCAGAGTCCCTGCCCCAGCACACAGCCCCTGGGCTGCAGGACCCTGCTCTGAAGGACAGCCCTGGCCACCCCTGCCTGCGCACATACCCTCACTCACTCACTCCTCTTCACAATTCCCCTTACACCTCCAGCCCCTTCCCCCCCTTCCAGCTCCCTGATATCAGCTCTGGCTCTGCAGCTTGAGGAGATGCTGCCTCCAGGAACTGCACCAGCACTGCCCTGCACCAGACACTCACCATGTCAGAAGCTGGGAAGCTTCTCCTCCACTCAGCTGGCACTCATCCCCTCCATCTTCACCCCCTTGAAGCTCTCTCTGCCTTGCTCATCTCCCCGAGATACCCTGGCAGTGCCCTCAGCCCTGCTGCGCTCTGCAGAGGAGCTGCTCCTGCCCAGAGCTCTCTCTCTGCAGCACTGCCCACTTGCCAGCAGCTCCCTCCATCCCAGGAGCCCAGCTCACGTGTCATGAGCCCTCTGGGGGGTTGATGCTGAGCCCATGACAATTGCTCAAGAGGCAAGGAGAGGAAGCTGCAGAAGCTTCTTTCTCCACAAGTCCAAGGCAGAGTCCAAGTCCAAAGTTTCTTGCTGTCTGCCTGCGTTACCTTGAGGGGAGGGCAGGACAGGTGGGGACAGCCCTGAGAAAGCGTTCCCAGGGTGTGGGGGGAGCAGGAAGCAGGAGGCAGTGATGGCAGGTGGGGAAAAGGAAGGTGCAGGTGGCTCTGGTGCTGAGGAAGCCTGGCTGTGTGTCAGGACTGCAAAGAGTCCAGCCCTGAGCCCATTCCCCAAAGGTGCCAGCCCTGAGCCCCAGCCCCTGGGAAGGCAGATCCTGTCCCTCCCTCAGCCCTCAGGGCTCTCCTGGCAGCACTGGGATGTGGAGATGGGCAATGCCAAGGGCAGGACTATGGCACTATGGCACCTCCCAGCCTCCTGCACATGGACAAGGAGGCCCTGAGCCCCAGTGCTGGAAGCTCCACTTGTCTCCCTCCCCATGGCCATCAGAGACAGAGATGAGCCATCAGAAAAGTGATGGTGAGGATTGTTCTGATCCAGGTGCTGCACCCTGCACTTGGTCTTGTTAAACCTCAGGAGGTTCACCTGGGCCCACCTCTCCATTTTGTCCAGCTCAATATTATGAATACTGATGATGCACAGCACACATCTGGCTGCATGATTTTTGTCTGGCTTTCCCAGTTTTGTATCTCATTCTCAGTGCTGAGGGTACAGTAGTTTGCAAACCCTTTCTGCCCCATAGCAAACTTAAGTAGGGCTCATCCTAGAACTTGTGTATGCATCAATAGAAAATCATGGCAAGCTTAGAATTCATCTGCCTGTTTTCTCACTTTCATAACCAACCTCCTGCTTTCAAGCAGAAAAGTCTCAGCAAGAAGCTTGTATGAATATAACCATCCACAATATCCGAGTTCTTTTCATTTAGGGGATGATGAAACACACATGGATGGAGGGAGCTGCTGGCAAGTGGGCAGTGCTGCAGAGAGAGAGCTCTGGGCAGGAGCAGCTCCTCTGCAGAGCGCAGCAGGGCTGAGGGCACTGCCAGGGTCTCTCAGGGAGATGAGCAAGGCAGAGAGAGCTTCAAGGGGGTGAAGATGGAGGGGATGAGTGCCAGCTGAGTGGAGGAGAAGCTTCCCAGCTTCTGACATGGTGAGTGTCTGGTGCAGGGCAGTGCTGGTGCAGTTCCTGGAGGCAGCATCTCCTCAAGCTGCAGAGCCAGAGCTGCTGGGAGCTGTAAGGGGGGAAGGGGCTGGAGGTGTAAGGGGAATTGTGAAGAGGAGTGAGTGAGGGTGTGTGTGCCGGCAGGGGTGCCCAGGGCTGTCCTTCAGAGCAGGGTCCTGCAGCCCAGGGGCTGTGTGCTGGGGCAGGGACTGCTGCCTGCCTGCCAGGGGCAGCTCTCAGCCTGCCTGGGGAGCTCCTGGTGCTGGCAGAAGCTGTGGCTGGCAGGAGACAGGGAGGACAGGGCAGGGTCCTGGTGCTCTTGAGAGAGGGATGAATTGCTCAGGGCTGCTCACAGCTCCAGCTGATGCCCAGAATATTTCTGAGGGGATTTTTCAGGAGTCCCTTCAGGGCAGGGCTTTCCTGCTCCAGTCTGGGCTCTCCTCAGGCTCTGCTTCCACTTGTCTCTGGCTCAGCTTGGTGGGATGGAAACTCATCTGTGCAGGGGAGAGCAGGGGCTGAGACTCCTCAAGCATCACCTGGAGGGGGACTGGGATCTTCATAAAGTGCCTCCGCCCCCCAGCAGCTCAGCTCAGCCTTCCCTTTCCAGATGAGACCCAGGCCCGATGAGGAGCCATGACAGCATCTTCATATTCTCCTGCTGTTTTAATCACATCACCCANACCTCCCAGGCTCCTGCACATGGACAAGGAGGCCCTGAGCCCCAGTGCTGGAAGTTCCCCTGTCTCCCTCCCCATGGCCATCAGGGACAGAGACAAGAGCCAGCAGCAAAGTCATGGAAAGCTTGGATCTGCCAAGTGTGCCTCCAGCTTTTCCACAGCTTTTCCAAGCCTCTCTCATCTCCACCACGGTCTGTCCTACGGTGTCCCATCCCCTGTGCCTCTTGCCCTGCAGGCTCTGCTCCTTCACCCGCCTGCCCCACCTTGATGTCCCCTTCCTCTCCTGACATCTCTGTGTCCTCCCTGCCTCTGCCTTGGCACACAGAGCCTTGGGCTGATCCAGGCTCCTTCCAGGCATTCCCAGCTGCACTTTGGGCCATTCTTTCTTGCCCAAGCTGTTTCCCACTGTGAAGAAAAGCTCCACCATGCCCAAAACCACCCTTCAGGCACTCCCAGGATACCGCCCTACTGCCCACAGTCTGCATAGAGCTGAACCTTGGCCAGTCACCCTCTGCAGACTGGACATGGGCTTGGGGCCTCAAAATCCCCATCTTGGGAGAGCTCTGGGTACTCTCCATGGTAAATGAGGTGAATGAAGATCGTAAGACCATCTTGTCACAAAATCACAGAATAATTTGGATTGGAATGGACCTTTCAAGGTGATTTAGTCTAACAATTAGTAGGGACACCCTGAACTAGATCAGGTTGCTCAGACCTTTACCAAGCCTCAGCTTGAATATCTCCAGGAATGAGGCTCAACCACCTCCCTGGGCTACCTTTTCCATTTTTTTGCTACCCTCATGGTAAAGAATCTTTCCTAACATCCCACCCAAATCTATTTCTCCCTAACTTAAAGCCATTGCCTCTCATACTATCACTCCAGGCCCTTGCAAACAGTCCCATTCCAGCATTTCTGTAGGACCCCTTCAGTACTGGAAGGTCTCTCCAGAGCCTTCTCTTCTCAAGGCTGAGCACCCCCAGCTCCCTCACTCTGTCTTCTTAGGAGAGGTGTACCAGCCCCCTGATCATTTCTGTGTCTCTCCTCTGGAACCCCTTCATCAGGCCCATGTCCTTCCTCTTTTCAGGGCTCCAGAGCTGGATGCAGTACTCCAGGTGAGTTTTTACCAAAGCAAAGTGGCTGAATCCCCTCTCTCAATCTGCTGGACACTCTTCTTTTGATGCAGCCCAGGATGTGATTGCCCTTCTGGCCTTCTGCACGCGTGCACTGTTGGCTCATGTCCAGCTTTCCATCCACCAGCACCCCCAAGTCCTTTTCTGCAGGGCTGCTTTCTAAAACCTCATCCTCCAGCCTGTACTAATGGTGAAGATTGCTCTGATCCAGGTGCTGCACCCTGCACTTGGTCTTGTTGAACCTCAGGAGGTTCACCTGGGCCTGTTGCGGCGGCACAGTGGAAAACTCGTACAATCAATGTGATTGATAAACAAGCTTCAACTTTATTGCGCAGTTACAATTCTTACATAGTGCTTGTGTGAGCACACCCCCGCCACCTAGCACTAACATAACTTATTACTGGACACCCGGTGTGTTTACCTATAGAGAACGAATCCCAGCTCCATAAGGTCAGTAGTAAGGGCTGATGTAATTGGCCTCAGATAAGGGATTATATACACAGACATGGAATTGTGCACACCCTGATTCCAGGGCATTCTACGACATTCAACAACATGGGCCAACCTCTCCAGTTTGTCCAGCTCAATACTATGAACACTGCCGATGCACAGCACACATCTTGCTGCAGGATTTTCGTCTGGCTTTCCCAGTTTTGTATCTCATCCTCAGTGCTGAGGCTACAAGGGACAGTAATTTGCAAACTCTT
This sequence comes from Florisuga fusca, assembly GCA_038090715.1. Classification (NCBI taxonomy): domain Eukaryota; kingdom Metazoa; phylum Chordata; class Aves; order Apodiformes; family Trochilidae; genus Florisuga; species Florisuga fusca. The sequence continues at coordinate 16,236 of JAAWXA010000708.1, read as the reverse complement.
TCTGCCCCATTATAAGGACACCCTTGCAAGGGTTCATCCCGGCGCATGTGTATGCATCGACACAAAATCATCCGGGTTTCATCTATACCAAGCTTAGAATTCTCAAGCTGAATGAATCTGCCTGGTTTTTCAATTTCACAACCAACCTCCTGTTTCCAAGCAGCAAAGACTCAGCAAGCTGCTTGTAGCCAACATGGCTTTCCTAAGGAAAAATTCTGGTTGACTAACCTGATAATCTACAAATGGATGATGGGCAGATGAAGGGAGAGCAGTGGATGTCATACACCTTGACTTCAGTAAAACTTTAGACACTGTCTCCAATAACATCCTCATAACAAAGCTCATGAAACGTGGGACAGATGATTGGACTGTAAGGTTGATTGGTAACTGGCTCAAGAACAGCGTTCAGAGGGTTGTGATAAGTGCCAGAGTCAAGTTGGAGGCCTGTGGCCAGTGGTGTTCCCCAGGGATCAATACTGGGTCCACTTCTGTTCAGTCTCTTCATCAGCGACCTGAATGAGGGGATGGAGTGTACCCTCAGCAAGTTCCTGATGATAAGAAGCTGGGATAGGTGACTAGGACTAGATACAAAAATCCTGTCTCTCTTAGTAGTCCCCCTGTGTGGTGGGAAAAAAGGCACTTTCACCCCCTTTGTGGATGAAGCCACCCTGGGGAAGCCCTTGAGCAACCTCATCTGGTTCATCCTGCCTTGAGCAGGGCACTCAGACAAGGAGATGCTCAGGGGTCTCTTCCAACCTGAGGTATTCTGTGGTTCAGAATGATCTGGAGGGTCATGGGAATGATCTGTAGGATCATGCAGCAGGAGGAGCATGGGAAGCTCACCCTCCAGCAGCTCCAAGAGACACTACTGCTGACTGAGGCTGATGCTGTGAATGGAATTATAAAGTGAGTTCCATGGAGACAGGGGCAGGGCTGGCTTCAGTTGAGTGGGATCATGGAATCATGGAATGGGTATGGTTGGAACTAGGTGATCGTTAAGCCTTCCAACCCAACCCATTCCATGATTCCATTGTCCTCAGTGACACAGTCCCAGCCAGTTCCAGGCCTGGGAGTCTCCACAGCCACCACCAGGGCTTTGTGATGTCAGGTCTGGTGCCTGGACACCGTTGTCATGGGAGTCTCCATGATGACCATGGGGATATATAAGAGCTGTAGACAGCTGAAATGCCCAATACAAGGTGAGCACCTCCCTCAGGAGTCAGCAGCTGCCCTGGGTGACCATGGACTTTCCGTGGCAGCAAATGCCCAAGATGTCCATGGAGAAGGAGGTGGAAGCCTGCTGCCAGCCCTCCACAAGACACCAAGGTCAGGGAATGAAGGAAGGGCCAGAACAGAAGTTCCCCTGCAGGCTGTGGGGAGAGGGCAGCTGTCCCCTGAATCCTCTGGGGGAGCACAGAGGGGCAGATGTGGATCTGCAGCCCTGGAGCACCCTGCACCAGGGTGATGTCAATTATTTACTGAAACAGGTAAAATTTTAGAAAAAGTCACATTTGAGAAACATGGAAATGGCTGGGGAAAGGGACAGAAACATGAAATGGCTTTTGTGTCCCTGTGTCTAGATATCTAGTGAGTTCTTTGGCCACAACAACCCCATGGGGAGCTCAAGGTTGGGCAGAGAGTGGCTGGAGAGCAGCCAGACAGAGAGGGATGTGGGGGTTTGGATTGACAGGAAGCTGCACATGAGCCAGCAGTGTGCCCAGGTGGCCAAGTAGGCCAATGGCATCCTGGTCTGTATCAAGAACAGCGTGGCCAGCATGTCCAAGGAGGTGTTTCTTCCCTTGTACTCAGCACTGGTGAGGCCACACCTCGAGTACTGTGTCCAGTTCTGGGCCCCTCAGTTCAGGAAAGAGAGTGGGGTGCTGGAGCAGGTCCAAAGGAGGGCAACCAGGCTGGTGAAGGGTGTTGGAATGGGCTACCCAGGGAAGTAATGGATTCTCCGTCTCTAGAGATATTTAAAAAGAGACTGGATGTGGCACTCAGTGCCATGGGCTGGGAACCACGGCGGGACTGGATCAAAGGCTGGACTTGATGATCTCTGAGGTCCCTTCCAACCCAACCAATTCTATGATTCTATGATTTCATGGGGACAGGGACAGGGTTGGCTTCAATTGGGTGGGAGGTGTTCCTTCCCATGCATGCAGGGGGTTGGAACAAGATGATCTTTAACCCTTCCAACCCAACCCATTCCATGATTCTATGATTCTGTGACGTGGTCCCAGACAGTTCCAGGCCTGGGCTCTCGACAGCACCACCAAGTGCCTGGTTTAATCCCAGATCAGTTGTAGTGGTGATGGTGGGGTGATCATTGCTATCTTGAGTTCCTTCCTCCTTGTCCTTCACTTTAAAGCCTTTTTAAAGCAGTTTAAAGAAGGAGCTGATGGCATGGACAGTGTAGGGCGGCCTGCAGAAGAGGTGACCAAGGGCTCTGCAAGGCTGAAAGACCTAACATGATCAAGGGCTTTGTCACCTCAGACATGACAGCTGCCTCCACCACAAAGGTCTATCAGGAGTAATTTTGTCTTGAGGCTCTGGACTTTCTTTCCCCTTCTTGGGGAGGTCAGGAGGTTTCAGAAGTTTGTTTGTTACTCATTTTCATACTCCACTGTCCCAAAGAAGAGTCCTGACCCACAAGTGAGGGATGGGCTCTGTCTTCCAATTACCTGGGGTTCAAAGTGTGGCCTCAGTGCTTCAATCATAAATAAATAATGAAAAATCCTTGGCTTTAGAGCCACCTTTACAGAATCTTTGCCTCCCTGCAATCATGGCCTCCAGCGATCTGGTCTAACAGGGCCATGGGGAGGCTCCGGTAGCAATGGTCCTTAGTGGGTCCAATCAATGCTTCAAGGTACTTTCAGGTTCCATTCTGACTTCTGGAGCAGTTTGTTCATTCATCTCTCAGCACCTGAAGAAAAAGGACTCAGCAGCAAACACACCCTGGGGCTCATTGAAATACAGAGAGCACTAAAGGGCCATGGCTCTCCATGGGATATTCTTCACATCTTCAAGACTTGTACAGCTAATTGGAGAGGTTTTGCCACTGCAGTTAAAGAGGAACATTTCATACTGTGATTAATGAAACTGTTTGTGAGAGTTTTTAAAGTATAGTTTAACAGATCATCTCCTGATTTTCATTTTACAGAAGAGGTGACAGAAGTTCCCTGAGGTCTGACACTGTGTGGGCAATTTCACTTCTCCCCTCCCCAGCCCCACCATTCCTTTCATGTCCCACCTGGGACTTCCATCCCTGGTCCTTGCATCAGACTTCTCCTCTCCTCTCTGCAGCTGGAGGTTACAGCTCCACTGCACCACCTCCCACTTGCTCTCCTTATAGAACTGACTGCACACAGGCACAGCAGGAGTTTTCCTTTGTGCAAGCCAAGAAAAGTCAAACAGAGAAAGGGAAGAAGAATCTGATGAGGAATGGTTTAGAGAGACAGATGGGAGAAGAGAGATGCGATCATCATGAGAGAGGTGGCTAAAGAGACAATCAGGCTGCTGAAAGACAGGCGAGCTTTGAACAACCTGCTGCTCAAAGCAGCACCCAGGGGAGAGGCATCTGAATGAACAAAGAGTAGGAGAAGGGGACAATTGGAGAGGAGTGGGAATGGCCTTGTCTTGAGAGTCTGTGTCTGGAAAGGTGACTTTAGAAATGGTCACTGTATCACCACCACCAGGCAGAAGTTTATGTTGAGGCTCTGCACTTGGTTTGCTCCTCGCCCTTTCTTGGTGTAGTTGGGAGGTGTTGTGCATTTTTCCTACAGTTTTTCTTGCTCATTGTCATGCCCCATGGCCCCCAGAAGAATCCTGACCCACAGGTGAGGGATGGGGTCTGCCTTCCCATTGCCTGGATTTCAGAGTTTGGCCTGACTGATCCAGAAAATAAATAAATAAATAAATACACAAAATAAATAAATAAATAAATCTCTGTGGCTTCAGAGCCACCTTTACAGAACTTTTGCCTCCCTCAAATCATGGCCTCTAGTGATCTTCTCTAACAAGTCTCTGGGGAGGCTTTGTCAATAATGGGACCCAACGGGGCCAATCATTACTTCAAGATAATTTGGATTTTTGTTTTGGCTTTAACTTCTCAAGAAGTTTTTTTTTCAGTCTCCTGTCAGTACCTGAGGATCATGGACTCAGTCCCACTGGCACCATGGGGCCCATTACAGTACTGAGCAGCCATGAGTCACCCTCATGTGGTGTTTTTAGTGTTCAAGACTTGCACAGCTAATTGGAGAGGTTCAGTTGTGGAGGAACACTAAAAAGAGCATCAAATAAAAATTATTGAAAAGTTCTGTTTTTCTGATTTTCAGTTTAGAATTCGTATTCAACTGGTATTGGTGCAGAGTGTCTCTGAAAGAGCCCTGGATAGTGAGGAAATGCCTTTGAGATCCAACACTCCATGGAGAACATTGCTCCTCACCACCCCAAACACAACATTTCTCTCATTGGCTCCCTGGGAAGGGTTTGGGACAATTTGCCTCCACCCCCTTGTCTCCAGCTCCTTGTCACCACCACCTTGTCAGTGCCACCACTTGTACCCTCTATCTAGCAGCTGCTGCTGGTTCAGCTCACTCCTGTCCCCACACTGCCACTTCATCCCCACCCACCCACCCCGCATGGCACCAGCATCATCGGGGTCTCTGCGGGGAGCCCCGAGTGCTGTCAGCGATTGTCCTGTCACACAATGAGGGGATGGGGGCAGCGGCAGCGAGCCCGTTCCTGCCCTGCCTGCAGGACACCTTCCCTTAGGGGCAGGAGGAGCAATGCATTACAAGTGTCCCTTTCCAAAAGCCCTCAGCAGCCTCTCTTTCCTACGGCAGCTGCTTTCTGCACTGCCAACAATAACGCCCTGCAGGCTGCACTTTGCATTTCCCCCTAAGAAAGGGAACGGTCATTCTTGGCATCACCCAGCGCGCACAGAATGTCCTGGCTTTGGAAGAAAACTCAACACAAAAAGGGGGGACACCCACTCCCACTGGCTCACGGGTGCCGGCTGTGCCCTCCGTGCCTCCCACCGGCCCTGGCCCAGCTGCGCTGGGTTTGCCCGGGGGCACTGCAAGTGAAGAGGGGAAAGGTGGAGGTGGGGGCCAGAGAATCCAAATGAAAAGAGTCTCCAGCTGAGGCCAATAAAAGGTCAGGCTGTCCCACCAGGCACTTCTCTGGGGGCCACACAAGGGTGGGGGATTGGCAGCATAGTGCCACGTGGAGGTGCTGAACAAGTGCCAGCTGCCAGCCAGAGGTGACAAGTGGTGGTGGCAATGTGGCATTGGAAAATTGTCTCTGTTTCCCCTCCAAGTTTTATATCTTTATATTTGTTCCTCCCATCAGACTTCTCCCCTGCAGGCTGCAGCTGGATGTTACAGCTCCTTTGCACCAGCTCCCCACCCATCTCCCTTAGAGAACTGCTGCACTCAGGCACAGCAGAAATTTCCCTCTTGGCAGGAAGGAGAATGTAAAGCAAATATGTTTCCTTATTATTCCATTTTTAGTCATATAATTATTAGAAGTAGCATTAGAATAAAAGTTTTTATTAATATTTAATGTATCTTACTGCAATAATTTTAATTAAATAATTTTAATATTTTTATCTCAGTCCATAAAGTTTTCTTCCCTTGTTCTCCTTTATGGATAGGACATCATTCGTCATCTTCTCATTCTCCCTCTTGCTAATTACATTGCTTGAAGTTCTGAAAATTTCTACTATGCTTGAGGTGCCAAAACATGTACAGGGTTGTGTTGCAACAAGGGGGGTTGTGTTGCTTTGTCACCAGGCTTGTGTCCTGGGAGGTTGGGGACATCAGACTTGTGATATGGGCACAGGGAGGGGACGCATCACATCTGGGTGGTGCTGACCCAACCTCAACACAGAGCCCATGGGCCCTGGAGATAAGAGGCTGTTAATTCACTGCTTTCAGGTGTAAACTCAGGGTGACAATGACCAGCCCAGTGGGTACTGCCCTGAGGGTTCTTTCTTACTCTTTCATTCTCATTTCACACTCACCTTGTTTCTGCTCACGGAAGAGAATTAATCTGAAATAATTTCTTCTGTTCAGAGCACCTCGAGTTTTGGGAGGCTGCAGAGTCCAACTCTGATAGAACAAGAGAGATCAGAGGCATTGGGTTGTGGTGCCAGGACTGGGACTCCGGCAGCTTCCAGAAGCTTCTCACAGGAGACACCCCTGAGGCTCTCCTGCTTCCAAAACACCACTGCACTAAACCAAGACAGTTTAAAACTAGAATAGTGAGTTTATAGATTAGATATTAGGAGAAAATTCTTTACCATGAGGGCTGTGAGTCACAGGAACAGGTTGTCCACAGGAGCTGTGGATGCCCTTTCCCTGGAAGTGATCGGGGCCAGGTTGGAGGGGGCCTGGACCAATCTGATCTACTTGGAGGTGCTCCTGCCCATGCAAGGGGATTGCAATTAGATGATCGTTAAAGCCCCTTCCAACCCAAATCTATGATTCTATGACTGATTAACTGGTTCCTCACTCCTGTTTAAAGTGCCAAGCTCAAAAATCTCACTCAAAGGGTCAGGGGCTTTTTGTTTTCAGCTGTCCCTCTATGGGTCTGTATTTCAGTATGGTAATAGCTCATTAATATGTTAATACAATGAATATCACTACTGAGTGTTTTTCTACCCAGCGCTCAAGGCTCTGACCAAGATAAGTTGTGGGGAGCTGTGGGGAGTGCTCCTTCCCATCACTCCCATCTCTCTTGCAGGTGTCTTGCAGGCCTGTCTCAAGGCTGGGCTTTTGCCTACTTGGGATATTTTTTCCCAAGGATTAGGACTTGTTTTTTTCTACTTCTTACTCTTTCACCGCTATGTCAGCCCTATTATTCTTCTGTGTCTCTCTCTTGTTCTTTCTTACGTGATTTTCCCCAAAATTTTTATTTCTTTCAATTACTAACTGCCACCAGGGCCATGTGGTCTGTGCTCCCCTCTCCACCGGCCCCAGCTGAAATCCTAGCGCTGGCCCGCCGTGACACCAGCCCTGCCACCCTCCCAGGCCTCCATGGCAATCTGCACCCAGGGATTCAGGGACACAGAGACACCCTGAGGGCCGGACGCAGTATCAATATAATTGATATTGTATCCTTGTATTAATCATTGAAAACATCATTTATCAAAAATAATTTGTCTGATGCTTTGAAAGAAAGGATGTTAAAGAAACCCTGCCAACCACAGCCTGAACTCTGGCCCAGTCCTGGTCATGGGCAGTCAGGAGATGAACCAGAAGTTTCTGCACAGTGTAATATGCAAAGTCCTCCTGACTTGCAGGGTGTTTGGTATATAGGGCTGGACCCCCTTGCAGGGACTTCGGATGCCTTCCCTAGGGGTGGACACACCACGTAGGATTTTCCCACTTGCCGGGAAGGGTTCTCCAAATCCTCACTGCAAATCCTCCCTGAGAAGCTGTGGATATTGGAAGTGTTAAAGGGCAGGTTAGGTGTGTCTTGGAGCAACCTGGGCTGGTGGAAGGTGTCCCTGCCCATGGGACTTGATGATCTTCAAGGTTCCTACAACCCATTCCATGGAATCCTCCTGCCCAGTGTCTGGTTCAGGTAGGCCCAGGTCCCACCTTTGGTTTTAACCCAGGTCCTGGAGGTGCCCCTGGCAGCTCCTCCCAGCCCCAGTTCTCTTGGTCACTTTGAGGGCTCACAGTTTTCCCCCACCTCCCTGACCCCCAGGGGCTGTTTAGCAGCTGCCCTAATTAACGAGCTCTGGCAGGCTCAGTGGGGCCCATTGATATTTTGAGGTACTTTGATTTTTTTGTCCTGACTTTGACTTCTGGAGATATGTTTTCGTTCTTCTCTCAGTATCTGAAGTTCATACAGTGATCCTCAAATGTCGTAAAAATGTCCTAAAGAGCTGTTTAACTTTTTGTAATTTCCTTTACATCTTCAAAAATTAGATCTCATTGGTGTGTTAATTTTTCTTGGTGGAGTAAAGAAGGAAGTTTTCAAAGTGCACATAATAAAAAATACTCTCTTCATTTTTTTTTTTTTTCCAAAGGAATATTTCATTACTTTGTACTTCAGAGGACAGGTTCTAGCAGCATTCTCCAAGTGATAACGACCCAGAGGGCCTCCTAAAAATCTCTGCACCTGAAGGACAATGATAGAAAAGTGGAAAATCTCCCTTATGAGGGAAGGCTGAGAGAGCTGGGGCTCTTCAGCTTGGAGGAGAATGAAGGGAGATCTCATTCATGTTTACAAATATGTAAAGGAAGAGAGCCAGGAGGATGGTGCCAGGCTCTTCTGGAAACAGACAGAAGCTTGAGCGTCGGAGGTTTAATATAGACAGAAGGAGAATTTTTTTTGCTGTGAGGGTGACAGGCACAGCCTGCTCAGGGAGGTCATGGAGTCTCCTTGTCTGGGGACATTCAAAACTCACCAGGAATTGTTCCCACGTGACCTCCTGCAGGTGACTCTGCTCTGGCAGAGGGTTGGACTCAATGATCTTTCGAGGTCCCTTCCAACCCCTGACTTTCTGTGAGTCTGTGATTTTCTACTCAGAACTCAAGGCTGTGACCAGGAAAAGTTGTGGGGAGTTGTGGGTGGTGCTCCTTCCCATCACTCCCATCTGTCTTAGAGGGATCTTGCAGGACTCTCTCAAGGCCAGGCTGTTGCCCACTTGGGATATTTTTTTCCTAAATTACAATCTGGTTTTCTCTAATTCTTACTGCTTCAGTGTTATGTGAGCCCTATTTTTATTCTGCATGTCTCACTTCTTCACTTTTGTGTGATTTTTCACCAAATATGACTTTTTGCATAACTTTTATTTCTTTCAGTTAATAAATGACATCAGGACTGTATGATCTGTGCTCCCCTGTCCACCGGCTCCTGCTGCCCTGTCACCAGTATGGGGGGTTTGTGTTTCCACCACCTTTTAATTCCAGATCAAATTCAAACTCAGTCTCAGAAGACGTAGATTCACTCAGAGTATTTCCACTCTCTACCTCGGGATCCCCCAGTCCGGGTTCTTCACATTCTCTTAAAAAAACA
>JAAWXA010000707.1:0-21699 GCA_038090715.1 Florisuga fusca | reverse complement strand
GCTGAGAAGTAAAACCAAGAAAATAGCTTGGGGCTTTGTAAACTGTTCCAGGGACAGAAGAGTGTGAGAATATGGTTTTGGTAAACTGGCTTGTAATGTAGGAGCTCTTCTTCACATCTCTGCAGTTCACCTCTTTTTCTATGCAAGACGGGTTTTAGGACTGCAGAGAAGCGAAACGACACTGTAGCTCTGAGACTCCGCTTACCTCTTCTAACAAAATTCCACATAAAGCAGAAGTTTAAACCTACATTCACTGCAAATTCCTTAAGGTTTGAAGGTTTAAAGCTTTATCACTATGGTAGAGTCTTTCTTTCCAGGCAAATGATATTAGACCCTTCTACAGAGGAGCTGAGAAGTAAAACCAAGGAAACAGCTTGCAGCTTTATAAAATGTTCCAAGGAAAATATACTATGGGAAGATCATTCTTAAAAACGGGTTTTTAATACATGAGCTCGTCAAAAATAGGTGTAGTTCACATCTTTTACTAGGCAAAACCTGCTTTAGGACTGCAGAGAAGCAAAACAAAACTGTAGCTCTGATTCACTGCTTACCTCTTCTAACAAAGTTCCACATAAAACAGAAGTTTAAACGAACATTCACTACAAATTCCTAAAGTTTGGAAGGTTTTAAAGCCTTAAAACTATGGAAGAGTCTTTCTTTCAAGGCAAAAGATATTGGACTCCTCTAGAGAGGAGCTGAGAAGTAAAACCAAGAAAAGAGCTAGAAGCTTTATAAAATCTTCCAGGGACTGAATACTATGGGGAGATCATTCCTAAAAACAGCTTTCTAATACATGAGCTCCTCAAAAATCTCTTGAGTTCAGATCTTTTTCTATGCAAAACCTGCTTACGACTGCAGAGAAGCGAAAGAAAACGGTAGCTCTGAGACTCTGCTTACCTCTTGTAACAAAGTTCCACATAAAACAGAAGTTTAAACCAACATTCACTGCAAATTCCTTAAGGTTTGAAGGTTTAAAGCTTTATCACTATGGTAGAGTCTTTCTTTCCAGGCAAATCATATAGGACTCTTCTAGAGAGGAGCTGAAAAGTAATACCAAGCAAAAGAGCTTGCAGCTTTATAAAATCTTCCAGGGACTGTATACTATGGGAAGATCATTCTTAAAAACGGGTTTTTAATACATGAGCTCGTCAAAAATAGGTGTAGTTCACATCTTTTACTAGGCAAAACCTGCTTTAGGACTGCAGAGAAGCGAAACAAAACGGTAGCTCTGAGACTCTGCTTACCTCTTGTAACAAAGTTTCACATAAAACAAAAGTTTAAACCAACATTCACTGCAAATTCCTTAAGTTTTGATGGTTTTAAAGCATTATAACTATGGAGGAGTCTTTTGTAACAAGGCAAATCATGTAGGATTCTTCTAGACAGGAACTGAGAAGTAAAACCAAGCAAACAGCTAACAGCTTTATTAAATGTTCCAGGGACAATATGCTATGGGAAGATCATTCCTGTAAACGGGTTCCTAATACATGAGCTCGTCAAAAATCTCTATAGTTCAGGGTTCTTTTTATATGCAAAAAGTGATTTAGGAATGCAGAGAAGCGAAATAAAACTGTAACTCTGATATTTTGCTTACCTCTTCCACCAAACTTCCACATAAAACAAAAGTTTAAAACAACATAAACTAGAAATTCCTTAAGGTTTGAAGATTTTAAACCTTTATAACTGTGTTAGAGTCTTTCTTTCCAGGCAAATCATATAGGATTCTTCTAGAGAGGAGCTGAGAAGTAAAACCAAGAAAAGAGCTAGAAGCTTTATAAAATCTTCCAGGGACTGAATACTATGGGAAGATCATTCCCAAAAACGGCTTTCTAATACATGAGCTCCTCAAAAATCTCTTGAGTGCAGACCTTTTTCTATGCAAAACCTGCTTTAGGACTGCAGAGAAGCGAAACAAAACTGTAGCTCTGAGACTCTGCTTACCTCTTGTAACAAAGTTCCACATAAAACAGAAGTTTAAACGAACATTCACTGCAAATTCCTTAAGCTTGGAAGGTTTTAAAGCCTTAAAACTATGGTATAGTCTATCTTTCAAGGCAAAAGATATTGGACTCCTCTAGAGAGGAGCTGAGAAGTAAAACCAAGAAAATAGCTTGGGGCTTTGTAAACTGTTCCAGGGACAGTATAGTGTGGGAAGTTGGTTTTTGTAAACTGGTTTGTAATGTATGAGCTCTTCTCACATCTGTGTAGTTCACCTCTTTTTCTATGCAAGACAGGTTTTAGGACTGCAGAGAAGCGAAACGACACTGTAGCTCTGAGACTCCGCTTACCTCTTCTAACAGAATTCCACATAAAACAAAAGTTTAAACGAACATTCACTGCAAATTCCTAAAGTTTGGAAGGTTTTAAAGCCTTAAAACTATGGTATAGTCTATCTTTCAAGGCAAAAGATATTGGACTCCTCTAGAGAGGAGCTGAGAAGTAAAACCAAGAAAATAGCTTGGGGCTTTGTAAACTGTTCCAGGGACAGAAGAGTGTGAGAATATGGTTTTGGTAAACTGGCTTGTAATGTAGGAGCTCTTCTTCACATCTCTGCAGTTCACCTCTTTTTCAATGCAAGAAAGGTTTTAGGACTGCAGAGAAGCGAAACGACACTGTAGCTCTGAGACTCCGCTTACCTCTTCTAACAAAGTTCCACATAAAGCAGAAGTTTAAACCAACATTCACTGCAAAATCCTTAAGGTTTGAAGTTTTAAAGCTTTATCACTATGGAAGAGTCTTTCTTTCCAGGCAAATGATATTGGACTCTTCTAGAGAGGAGCTGAAAAGTAATACCAAGCAAACAGCTTGCTTCTTTCTAAAATCTTCCAGAGAAAATATACTATGGGAAGTTCATTCTTCAACGGTATCTCTGAGACTCTGCTTAACTCTTGTAACAAAGTTCCACATAAAACAGAAGTTTAAACCAACATTCACTGCAAATTCCTTAAGGTTTGAAGGTTTAAAGCTTTATCACTATGGTAGAGTCTTTCTTTCCAGGCAAATGATATTGGACTCTTCTACAGAGGAGCTGAGAAGTAAAACCAAGCAAACAGCTTGCAGCTTTATAAAATCTTCCAGGGAAAATATACTATGGGAAGATGATTCTTTAACGGTATCTCTGAGACTCTGCTTACCTCTTGTAACAAAGTTCCACATAAACCAGAAGTTTAAACGAACATTCACTTCAAATTCCTTAAGGTTTGAAGGTTTTAAAGCCTTATAACTATGGAGGAGTCTTTTGGAACAAGGCAAATCATGTAGGATTCTTCTAGACAGGAACTGAGAAGTAAAACCAAGCAAACAGCTTGCAGCTTTCTAAAATCTTCCAGGAAGTGAATACTGTGGGAAGATCATTCCTGTAAACGGGTTTCTAATACATGAGCTCGTCAACAATCTCTAGAGTTCAGATCTTTTTCTATGTAAAAACGGCTTTAGGACTGCAGAGAAGCGAAACGACACTGTAGCTCTGAGACTCTCTGCTTACCTCTTCTAACAAAGTTCCACATAAAACAGAAGTTTAAACCAACATTCACTGCAAATTCCTTAAGTTTTGGAGGTTTAAAGCTTTATAACTATTGTAGCGTCTTTCTTTCCAGGCAAATGATATTGGACTCTTCTAGAGAGGAGCTGAAAAGTAATACAAAGCAAACAGCTTGCTACTTCATAAAATCTTCCAGAGAAAATATACTATGGGAAGTTCATTCTTCAACGGTATCTCTGAGACTCTGCTTACCTCTTGTAACAAAGTTCCACATAAAACAAAAGTTTAAACCAACATTAACTGCAAATTCCTTAAGTTTTGATGGTTTTAAAGCATTATAACTATGGAGGAGTCTTTTGTAACAAGGCAAATCATGTAGGATTCTTCTAGACAGGAACTGATAAGTAAAACCAAGCAAACAGCTAACAGCTTTATTAAATGTTCCAGGGACAATATGCTATGGGAAGATCATTCCTGTAAACGGGTTCCTAATACATGAGCTCGTCAAAAATCTCTATAGTTCAGGGTTCTTTTTATATGCAAAAAGTGATTTAGGAATGCAGAGAAGCGAAATAAAACTGTAACTCTGATATTTTGCTTACCTCTTCCACCAAACTTCCACATAAAACAAAAGTTTAAAACAACATTAACTAGAAATTCCTTAAGGTTTGAAGATTTTAAACCTTTATAACTGTGTTAGAGTCTTTCTTTCCAGGCAAATCATATAGGATTCTTCTAGAGAGGAGCTGAGAAGTAAAACCAAGAAAAGAGCTAGAAGCTTTATAAAATCTTCCAGGGACTGAATACTATGGGAAGATCATTCCCAAAAACGGCTTTCTAATACATGAGCTCCTCAAAAATCTCTTGAGTTCAGACCTTTTTCTATGCAAAACCTGCTTTAGGACTGCAGAGAAGCGAAACAAAACGGTAGCTCTGAGACTCTGCTTACCTCTTCTAACAAAGTTCCACATAAAAAGATGTGTATAAGCAACATTGATTGCAAATTCCTTAAGGTTTGAAGGTTTTAAAGCCTTAAAACTATGGTAGAGTCTTTCTTTCAAGGCAAATCATAGAGGATTCTTCTAGAGAGGAGCTGAGAAGAAAAACCAAGAAAACAGCTTGCAGCTTTATAAAATGTTCTAGGGACAGAAGAATGTGGGAAGATCATTCCTGTAAACGGGTTTCTAATACATGAGCTCGTCAACAATCTCTAGAGTTCCGATCTTTTTCTATGTAAAAACTGCTTTAGGAATGCAGAGAAGCGAAACGACACTGTAGCTCTGAGACACTGCTTACCTCTTCTAACAAAGTTCCACATGAAGCAGAAGTTTAAACCAACATTCACTCCAAATTCCTTAAGGTGGGAAAGTTTTAAAGCCTTATGACTGTCGTAGAGTCTTTCTTTCCAGGCAAAACATATCGGATTCCTCTAGAGAGGAGCTGAGAAGTAAAACCAAGAAAAGAACTTGCAGCTTTATAAAATCTTCCAGGGACTGAATACTATGGGAAGATCATTCCTGTAAAGGGGTTTCTAATACATGAGCTCGTCAACAACAGGTATAGTTCTGATCTTTTGACAGATGTAAAAACTGCTTTAGGAATGCAGAGAAGCAAAACAAAACGGTAGCTCTGATTCTCTGCTTACCTCTTGTAACAAAGTTCCACATAAAACAGAAGTTTAAACCAACATTCACTGAAAATCCTTAAGGTTTGAAGTTTTAAAGCTTTATCACTATGGAAGAGTCTTTCTTTCCAGGCAAATGATATTGGACTCTTCTAGAGAGGAGCTGAAAAGTAATACCAAGCAAACAGCTTGCATCTTTCTAAAATCTTCCAGAGAAAATATACTATGAGACTTTCATTCTTCAACGGTATCTCTGAGACTCTGCTTACCTCTTGTAACAAAGTTCCACATAAAACAGTTTAAACCAACATTCACTGCAAATTCCTTAAGGTTTGAAGGTTTAAAGCTTTATCACTATGGTAGAGTCTTTCTTTCCAAGCAAATGATATTAGACCCTTCTACAGAGCAGCTGAGAAGTAAAACCAAGGAAACAGCTTGCAGCTTTATAAAATGTTCCAGGGAAAATATACTATGGGAAGTTCATCCTTAAAAACGGGTTTTTAATACATGAGCTCGTCAAAAATAGGTATAGTTCACATCTTTTACTAGGCAAAACCTGCTTTAGGACTGCAGAGAAGCAAAACAAAATGGTAGCTCTGATTCTCTGCTTACCTCTTCTAACAAAGTTCCACATAAAACAGAAGTTTAAACCAACATTCACTGCAAATTCCTTAAGGTTGGAAGGTTTTAAAGCCTTAAAACTATGGTAGAGTCTTTCTTTCAAGGGAAATGATACTGGACTCGTCTAGAGAGGAGCTGAGAAGAAAAATCAAACAAACAGATTGCAGCTTTATAAAATGTTCCAGGGAAAATATACTATGGAAAATCATTCTTAAAAACGGGTTTCTAATACATGAGCTCGTCAACAATCTCTAGAGTTCAGAGCTTTTTCTATGTAAAACCTGCTTACGACTGCAGAGAAGCGAAACAAAACTGTAGCTCTGAGACTCTGCTTACCTCTTGTAACAAAGTTCCACATAAAACAAAAGTTTAAACCTACATTCACTGCAAATTCCTTAAGGTTTGAAGGTTTAAAGCTTTATCACTATGGTAGAGTCTTTCTTTCCAGGCAAATGATATTAGACCCTTCTACAGAGGAGCTGAGAAGTAAAACCAAGGAAACAGCTTGCAGCTTTATAAAATGTTCCAGGGAAAATATACTATGGGAAGTTCATTCTTCAACGGTATCTCTGAGACTCTGCTTCACTCTTGTAACAAAGTTCCACATAAAACAGAAGTTTAAACGAACATTCACTGCAAATTCCTTAAGGTTGGAAGGTTTTAAAGCCTTAAAACTATGGTAGAGTCTTTCTTTCAAGGGAAATGATACTGGACTCGTCTAGAGAGGAGCTGAGAAGAAAAATCAAACAAACAGATTGCAGCTTTATAAAATGTTCCAGGGAAAATATACTATGGAAAATCATTCTTAAAAACGGGTTACTAATACATGAGCTCGTCAACAATCTCTAGAGTTCAGATCTTTTTCTA
The DNA here is from genome assembly GCA_038090715.1 of Florisuga fusca. Classification (NCBI taxonomy): domain Eukaryota; kingdom Metazoa; phylum Chordata; class Aves; order Apodiformes; family Trochilidae; genus Florisuga; species Florisuga fusca. Next base: position 15,106 of record JAAWXA010000707.1, on the reverse strand, counting down.
TGCAAAATCTGCATTAGGACTGCAGAGAAGCGAAACGACACTGTAGCTCTGATACTCTGCTTACCTCTTCTAACAAAGTTCCACATAAAACAGAAATTTAAACCAACATTCACTGCAAATTCCTTAAGGTTTGAAGGTTTTAAAGCCTTATGACTATGGTAGAGTCTTTCTTTCCAGGCAAACCATATCGGATTCCTCTAGAGAGGAGCTGAGAAGTAAAACCAAGAAAAGAGCTAGAAGCTTTACAAAATCTTCCAGGGACTGAATACTATGGGAAGATCATTCCTAAAAACAGCTTTCTAATACATGAGCTCCTCAAAAATCTCTTGAGTTCAGATCTTTTTCTATGCAAAACCTGCTTACGACTGCAGAGAAGCGAAAGAAAACGGTAGCTCTGAGACTCTGCTTACCTCTTGTAACAAAGTTCCACATAAAACAGAAGTTTAAACCAACATTCACTGCAAATTCCTTAAGGTTGGAAGGTTTTAAAGCCTTAAAACTATGGTAGAGTCTTTCTTTCAAGGGAAATGATACTGGACTCGTCTAGAGAGGAGCTGAGAAGAAAAATCAAACAAACAGATTGCAGCTTTATAAAATGTTCCAGGGAAAATATACTATGGAAAATCATTCTTAAAAACGGGTTACTAATACATGAGCTCGTCAACAATCTCTAGAGTTCAGATCTTTTTCTATGCAAAATCTGCATTAGGACTGCAGAGAAGCGAAACGACACTGTAGCTCTGATACTCTGCTTACCTCTTCTAACAAAGTTCCACATAAAACAGAAATTTAAACCAACATTCACTGCAAATTCCTTAAGGTTTGAAGGTTTTAAAGCCTTATGACTATGGTAGAGTCTTTCTTTCCAGGCAAACCATATCGGATTCCTCTAGAGAGGAGCTGAGAAGTAAAACCAAGAAAAGAGCTAGAAGCTTTACAAAATCTTCCAGGGACTGAATACTATGGGAAGATCATTCCTAAAAACAGCTTTCTAATACATGAGCTCCTCAAAAATCTCTTGAGTTCAGATCTTTTTCTATGCAAAACCTGCTTACGACTGCAGAGAAGCGAAAGAAAACGGTAGCTCTGAGACTCTGCTTACCTCTTCTAACAAAATTCCACATAAAACAAAAGTTTAAACCAACATTCACTGCAAATTCCTTAAGGTTGGAAGGTTTTAAAGCCTTAAAACTATGGTAGAGTCTTTCTTTCCAGGCAAATGATACTGGACTCGTCTAGAGAGGAGCTGAGAAGAAAAACCAAGAAAACAGCTTGCAGCTTTATAAAATGTTCTAGGGACAGAAGAATGTGGGAAGATCATTGCTGCAAACGGGTTTCTAATACATGAGCTCATCAACAATCTCTAGAGTTCAGATCTATTTCTATGCAAAAACAGCTTTAGGACTGCAGAGAAGCGTAACAAAACTGTAGCTCTGAGACTCTGCTTACCTCTTCTAACAAAGTTTCACATAAAACAAAAGTTTAAACCAACATTCACTGCAAATTCCTTAAGGTTTGAAGGTTTAAAGCTTTATAACTATGTTAGATTCTTTCTTTCCAGGCAAATCATATAGGACTCTTCTAGAGAGGAGCTGAAAAGTAATACCAAGCAAAAGAGCTTGCAGCTTTATAAAATGTTCCAGGGAAAATATACTATGGGAAGTTCATCCTTAAAAACGGGTTTCTAATACATGAGCTCGTCAAAAATAGGTATAGTTCACATCTTTTACTAGGCAAAACCTGCTTTAGGACTGCAGAGAAGCGAAACAAATCTGTAGCTCTGATTCTCTGCTTAGCTCTTCTAACAAAGTTCCACATAAAACAGAAGTTTAAACGAACATTCACTACAAATTCCTAAAGTTTGGAAGGTTTTAAAGCCTTAAAACTATGGAAGAGTCTTTCTTTCAAGGCAAAAGATATTGGACTCCTCTAGAGAGGAGCTGAGAAGTAAAACTAAGAAAATAGCTTGGGGCTTTGTAAACTGTTCCAGGGACAGAAGAGTGTGAGAATATGGTTTTGGTAAACTGCTTTGTAATGTAGGAGCTCTTCTTCACATCTCTGCAGTTCACCTCTTTTTCTATGCAAAACACTGCTTTAGGACTGCAGAGAAGCGAAACAAAACTGTAGCTCTGAGACTCTGCTTACCTCTTGTAACAAAGTTCCACATAAAACAAAAGTTTAAACCAACATTCACTGCAAATTCCTAAAGTTTGGAAGGTTTTAAAGCCTTAAAACTATGGAAGAGTCTTTCTTTCAAGGCAAAAGATATTGGACTCCTCTAGAGAGGAGCTGAGAAGTAAAACCAAGAAAAGAGCTAGAAGCTTTATAAAATCTTCCAGGGACTGAATACTATGGGGAGATCATTCCTAAAAACAGCTTTCTAATACATGAGCTCCTCAAAAATCTCTTGAGTTCAGATCTTTTTCTATGCAAAACCTGCTTTAGGACTGCAGAGAAGCAAAACAAAACTGTAGCTCTGAGACTCTGCTTACCTCTTGTAACAAAGTTCCACATAAAACAAAAGTTTAAACCTACATTCACTGCAAATTCCTTAAGGTTGGAAGGTTTTAAAGCCTTAAAACTATGGTAGAGTCTTTCTTTCCAGGCAAATGATATTGGACTCTTCTAGAGAGGAGCTGAAAAGTAATACCAAGCAAACAGCTTGCATCTTTCTAAAATCTTCCAGAGAAAATATACTATGGGAAGTTCATTCTTCAACGGTATCTCTGAGACTCTGCTTAACTCTTGTAACAAAGTTCCACATAAAACAGAAGTTTAAACCAACATTCACTGCAAATTCCTTAAGGTTTGAAGGTTTAAAGCTTTATCACTATGGTAGAGTCTTTCTTTCAAGGGAAATGATACTGGACTCGTCTAGAGAGGAGCTGAGAAGAAAAATCAAACAAACAGATTGCAGCTTTATAAAATGTTCCAGGGAAAATATACTATGGAAAATCATTCTTAAAAACGGGTTACTAATACATGAGCTCGTCAAAAATAGGTATAGTTCAGATCTTTTTCTAGGCAAAATCTGCATTAGGACTGCAGAGAAGCGAAACGACACTGTAGCTCTGATACTCTGCTTACCTCTTCTAACAAAGTTCCACATAAAACAGAAGTTTAAACGAACATTCACTTCAAATTCCTTAAGGTTTGAAGGTTTTAAAGCCTTAAAACTATGGTAGAGTCTTTCTTTCCAGGCAAACGATATTGGACTCCTCTAGAGAGGAGCTGAGAAGTAAAACCAAGAAAAGAGCTTGCAGCTTTATAAAATGTTCTAGGGACTGAATACTGTGGGAAGATCATTCCTGAAAACGGGTTTCTAATACATGAGCTCGTAAAAAATCTCTAGAGTTCAGGTCTTTTTCTAGGCAAAACCTGCGTTAGGACTGCAGAGAAGCCAAACAAAACGGTAGCTCTGAGACTCTGCTTACCTCTTCTAACAAAGTTCCACATAAAACAAAAGTTTAAACCTACATTCACTGGAAATTCCTTAAGGTTTGAAGGTTTAAAGCTTTATCACTATGGTAGAGTCTTTCTTTCCAGGCAAATGATATTGGACTCTTCTAGAGAGGAGCTGAGAAGTAATACCAAGCAAACAGCTTGCATCTTTATAAAATCTTCCAGAGAAAATATACTATGGGAAGTTCATTCTTTAACGGTATCTCTGAGACTCTGCTTACCTCTTGTAACAAAGTTCCACATAAACCAGAAGTTTAAACCAACATTAACTGCAAATTCCTTAAGTTTTGATGGTTTTAAAGCATTATAACTATGGAGGAGTCTTTTGTAACAAGGCAAATCATGTAGGATTCTTCTAGACAGGAACTGAGAAGTAAAACCAAGCAAACAGCTAACAGCTTTATTAAATGTTCCAGGGACAATATGCTATGGGAAGATCATTCCTGTAAACGGGTTCCTAATACATGAGCTCGTCAAAAATCTCTATAGTTCAGGGTTCTTTTTATATGCAAAAAGTGATTTAGGAATGCAGAGAAGCGAAATAAAACTGTAACTCTGATATTTTGCTTACCTCTTCCACCAAACTTCCACATAAAACAAAAGTTTAAAACAACATTAACTAGAAATTCCTTAAGGTTTGAAGATTTTAAACCTTTATAACTATGTTAGAGTCTTTCTTTCCAGGCAAATGATATTGGACTCTTCTAGAGAGGAGCTGAGAAGTAAAACCAAGCAAACAGCTTGCAGCTTTATAAAATCTTCCAGAGAAAATATACTATGGGAAGTTCATTCTTTAACGGTATCTCTGAGACTCTGCTTACCTCTTGTAACAAAGTTCCACATAAAACAAAAGTTTAAACCAACATTAACTGCAAATTCCTTAAGTTTTGATGGTTTTAAAGCATTATAACTATGGAGGAGTCTTTTGGAACAAGGCAAATCATGTAGGATTCTTCTAGACAGGAACTGAGAAGTAAAACCAAGCAAACAGCTAACAGCTTTATAAAATGGTCCAGGGAAAATATACTATCGGAAGATCATTCCTGTAAACGGGTTCCTAATACATGAGCTCGTCAAAAATCTCTATAGTTCAGGGTTCTTTTTATATGCAAAAAGTGATTTAGGAATGCAGAGAAGCGAAATAAAACTGTAACTCTGATATTTTGCTTACCTCTTCCACCAAACTTCCACATAAAACAAAAGTTTAAAACAACATTAACTAGAAATTCCTTAAGGTTTGAAGATTTTAAACCTTTATAACTATGTTAGAGTCTTTCTTTCCAGGCAAATCATATAGGATTCTTCTAGAGAGGAGCTGAGAAGTAAAACCAAGCAAACAGCTTGCAGCTTTATAAAATCTTCCAGGGACTGAATACTATGGGAAGATCATTCCCAAAAACGGCTTTCTAATACATGAGCTCCTCAAAAATCTCTTGAGTTCAGACCTTTTTCTATGCAAAACCTGCTTTAGGACTGCAGAGAAGCGAAACAAAACGGTAGCTCTGAGACTCTGCTTACCTCTTCTAACAAAGTTCCACATAAAACAGAAGTTTAAACCAACATTCACTGCAAATTCCTTAAGGTTTGAAGGTTTTAAAGCCTTATGACTATGGTAGAGTCTTTCTTTCCAGGCAAACCATATCGGATTCCTCTAGAGAGGAGCTGAGAAGTAAAACAAAGGAAACAGCTTGCATCTTTATAAAATCTTCCAGGGACTGAAAACTATGGGAAGATGATTCCTGTAAAGGGGTTTCTAATACATGAGCTCGTCAAAAATCTGTTTAGTTCAGATCTTTTTCTATGCAAAACCTGCTTTAGGACTGCAGAGAAGCGAAACAAAACTGTAGCTCTGAGACTCTGCTTACCTCTTGTAACAAAGTTCCACATAAAACAGAAGTTTAAACGAACATTCACTGCAAATTCCTTAAGCTTGGAAGGTTTTAAAGCCTTAAAACTATGGTAGAGTCTTTCTTTCCAGGCAAATGATACTGGACTCTTCTAGAGAGGAGCTGAAAAGTAATACCAAGCAAACAGCTTGCAGCTTTCTAAAATCTTCCAGAGAAAATATACTATGGGAAGTTCATTCTTCAACGGTATCTCTGAGACTCTGCTTAACTCTTGTAACAAAGTTCCACATAAAACAGAAGTTTAAACCAACATTCACTGCAAATTCCTTAAGGTTTGAAGGTTTAAAGCTTTATCACTATGGTAGAGTCTTTCTTTCCAAGCAAATGATATTAGACCCTTCTACAGAGGAGCTGAGAAGTAAAACCAAGGAAACAGCTTGCAGCTTTATAAAATGTTCCAGGGAAAATATACTATGGGAAGATCATTCTTAAAAACGGGTTTTTAATACATGAGCTCGTCAAAAATAGGTATAGTTCACATCTTTTACTAGGCAAAACCTGCTTTAGGACTGCAGAGAAGCGAAACAAAACTGTAGCTCTGATTCTCTGCTTACCTCTTCTAACAAAGTTCCACATAAAACAGAAGTTTAAACGAACATTCACTACAAATTCCTAAAGGTTGGAAGGTTTTAAAGCCTTAAAACTATGGAAGAGTCTTTCTTTCAAGGCAAAAGATATTGGACTCCTCTAGAGAGGAGCTGAGAAGTAAAACCAAGAAAATAGCTTGGGGCTTTGTAAACTGTTCCAGGGACAGAAGAGTGTGAGAATATGGTTTTGGTAAACTGCTTTGTAATGTAGGAGCTCTTCTTCACATCTCTGCAGTTCACCTCTTTTTCTATGCAAGACAGGTTTTAGGACTGCAGAGAAGCGAAACGACACTGTAGCTCTGAGACTCCGCTTACCTCTTCTAACAAAGTTCCACATAAAACAGAAGTTTAAACCAACATTCACTGCAAATTCCTTAAGGTTTGAAGGTTTTAAAGCTTTATCACTATGGTAGAGTCGTTCTTTCCAGGCAAATGATATTGGATTCTTCTAGAGAGGAGCTGTGAAGTAAAAACAAGCAAACAGCTTGCAGCTTTATAAAATCTTCCAGGGAAAATATACTATGGGAAGATCATTCTTCAACGGTATCTCTGAGACTCTGAACTCTTGTAACAATGTCTAGAATTCAGAATTTTTCTATGTAAAAACTGCTTTAGGAATGCAGAGAAGCAAAACAAAACGTATCTCTGAGACTCTGCTTAACTCTTGTAACAAAGTTCCACATAAAACAGAAGTTTAAACCAACATTCACTGCAAAATCCTTAAGGTTTGAAGTTTTAAAGCTTTATCACTATGGAAGAGTCTTTCTTTCCAGGCAAATGATATTGGACTCTTCTAGAGAGGAGCTGAAAAGTAATACCAAGCAAACAGCTTGCATCTTTCTAAAATCTTCCAGAGAAAATATACTATGAGACTTTCATTCTTCAACGGTATCTCTGAGACTCTGCTTAAGTCTTGTAACAAAGTTCCACATAAAACAGTTTAAACCAACATTCACTGCAAATTCCTTAAGGTTTGAAGGTTTAAAGCTTTATCACTATGGTAGAGTCTTTCTTTCCAAGCAAATGATATTAGACCCTTCTACAGAGCAGCTGAGAAGTAAAACCAAGGAAACAGCTTGCAGCTTTATAAAATGTTCCAGGGAAAATATACTATGGGAAGTTCATCCTTAAAAACGGGTTTCTAATACATGAGCTCGTCAAAAATAGGTATAGTTCACATCTTTTACTAGGCAAAACCTGCTTTAGGACTGCAGAGAAGCAAAACAAAACTGTAGCTCTGATTCTCTGCTTACCTCTTCTAACAAAGTTCCACATAAAACAGAAGTTTAAACCAACATTCACTGCAAATTCCTTAAGGTTGGAAGGTTTTAAAGCCTTAAAACTATGGTAGAGTCTTTCTTTCAAGGGAAATGATACTGGACTCGTCTAGAGAGGAGCTGAGAAGAAAAATCAAACAAACAGATTGCAGCTTTATAAAATGTTCCAGGGAAAATATACTATGGAAAATCATTCTTAAAAACGGGTTACTAATACATGAGCTCGTCAACAATCTCTAGAGTTCAGATCTTTTTCTATGTAAAAACTGCTTTAGGAATGCAGAGAAGCGAAACAAAACGGTAGCTCTGATACTCTGCTTACCTCTTGTAACAAAGTTCCACATAAAACAGAAGTTTAAACCAACATTCACTGCAAATTCCTTAAGGTTTGAAGGTTTTAAAGCCTTAAAACTATGGTAGAGTCTTTCTTTCCAGGCAAACCATATCGGATTCCTCTAGAGAGGAGCTGAGAAGTAAAACCAAGAAAAGAGCTAGAAGCTTTATAAAATCTTCCAGGGACTGAATACTATGGGAAGATCATTCCTAAAAACAGCTTTCTAATACATGAGCTCCTCAAAAATCTCTTGAGTTCAGATCTTTTTCTATGCAAAACCTGCTTTAGGACTGCAGAGAAGCGAAACGACACTGTAGCTCTGAGACTCTGCTTACCTCTTGTAACAAAGTTCCACATAAAACAGAAGTTTAAACCAACATTCACTGCAAATTTCTTAAGGTTTGAAGGTTTAAAGCTTTATCACTATGGTAGAGTCTTTCTTTCCAGGCAAATGATATTAGACCCTTCTACAGAGGAGCTGAGAAGTAAAACCAAGGAAAAGAGCTTGCAGCTTTATAAAATGTTCCAGGGAAAATATACTATGGGAAGTTCATCCTTAAAAACGGGTTTTTAATACATGAGCTCGTCAAAAATAGGTATAGTTCACATCTTTTACTAGGCAAAACCTGCTTTAGGACTGCAGAGAAGCGAAACAAAACTGTAGCTCTGAGACTCTGCTTACCTCTTGTAACAAAGTTCCACATAAAACAGAAGTTTAAACGAACATTCACTGCAAATTCCTTAAGCTTGGAAGGTTTTAAAGCCTTAAAACTATGGTAGAGTCTTTCTTTCCAGGCAAATGATACTGGACTCTTCCTGTCTCTTGCTGAAAAGTAATACCAAGCAAACAGCTTGCAGCTTTCTAAAATCTTCCAGAGAAAATATACTATGGGAAGTTCATTCTTCAACGGTATCTCTGAGACTCTGCTTCACTCTTGTAACAAAGTTCCACATAAAACAGAAGTTTAAACCAACATTCACTGCAAATTCCTTAAGGTTGGAAGGTTTTAAAGCCTTAAAACTATGGTAGAGTCTTTCTTTCAAGGGAAATGATACTGGACTCGTCTAGAGAGGAGCTGAGAAGAAAAATCAAACAAACAGATTGCAGCTTTATAAAATGTTCCAGGGAAAATATACTATGGAAAATCATTCTTAAAAACGGGTTACTAATACATGAGCTCGTCAACAATCTCTAGAGTTCAGATCTTTTTCTATGCAAAATCTGCATTAGGACTGCAGAGAAGCGAAACGACACTGTAGCTCTGATACTCTGCTTACCTCTTCTAACAAAGTTCCACATAAAACAGAAATTTAAACCAACATTCACTGCAAATTCCTTAAGGTTTGAAGGTTTTAAAGCCTTATGACTATGGTAGAGTCTTTCTTTCCAGGCAAACCATATCGGATTCCTCTAGAGAGGAGCTGAGAAGTAAAACCAAGAAATGAGCTAGAAGCTTTATAAAATCTTCCAGGGACTGAATACTATGGGAAGATCATTCCTAAAAACAGCTTTCTAATACATGAGCTCCTCAAAAATCTCTTGAGTTCAGATCTTTTTCTATGCAAAACCTGCTTTAGGACTGCAGAGAAGCAAAACAAAACTGTAGCTCTGAGACTCTGCTTACCTCTTGTAACAAAGTTCCACATAAAACAATTGTTTAAACCTACATTCACTGCAAATTCCTTAAGGTTTGAAGGTTTAAAGCTTTATCACTATGGAAGAGTCTTTCTTTCCAGGCAAATGATATTGGACTCTTCTAGAGAGGAGCTGAAAAGTAATACCAAGCAAACAGCTTGCATCTTTCTAAAATCTTCCAGAGAAAATATACTATGGGAAGTTCATTCTTCAACGGTATCTCTGAGACTCTGCTTACCTCTTGTAACAAAGTTCCACATAAAACAAAAGTTTAAACCAACATTAACTGCAAATTCCTTAAGTTTTGATGGTTTTAAAGCATTATAACTATGGAGGAGTCTTTTGTAACAAGGCAAATCATGTAGGATTCTTCTAGACAGGAACTGAGAAGTAAAACCAAGCAAACAGCTAACAGCTTTATTAAATGTTCCAGGGACAATATGCTATGGGAAGATCATTCCTGTAAACGGGTTCCTAATACATGAGCTCGTCAAAAATCTCTATAGTTCAGGGTTCTTTTTATATGCAAAAAGTGATTTAGGAATGCAGAGAAGCGAAATAAAACTGTAACTCTGATATTTTGCTTACCTCTTCCACCAAACTTCCACATAAAACAAAAGTTTAAAACAACATTAACTAGAAATTCCTTAAGGTTTGAAGATTTTAAACCTTTATAACTATGTTAGAGTCTTTCTTTCCAGGCAAATGATATTGGACTCTTCTAGAGAGGAGCTGAGAAGTAAAACCAAGCAAACAGCTTGCAGCTTTATAAAATCTTCCAGAGAAAATATACTATGGGAAGTTCATTCTTTAACGGTATCTCTGAGACTCTGCTTACCTCTTGTAACAAAGTTCCACATAAACCAGAAGTTTAAACCAACATTAACTGCAAATACCTTAAGGTTTGAAGGTTTTAAAGCATTATAACTATGGAGGAGTCTTTTGGAACAAGGCAAATCATGTAGGATTCTTCTAGACAGGAACTGAGAAGTAAAACCAAGCAAACAGCTAACAGCTTTATAAAATGGTCCAGGGAAAATATACTATCGGAAGATCATTCCTGTAAACGGGTTCCTAATACATGAGCTCGTCAAAAATCTCTATAGTTCAGGGTTCTTTTTATATGCAAAAAGTGATTTAGGAATGCAGAGAAGCGAAATAAAACTGTAACTCTGATATTTTGCTTACCTCTTCCACCAAACTTCCACATAAAACAAAAGTTTAAAACAACATTAACTAGAAATTCCTTAAGGTTTGAAGATTTTAAACCTTTATAACTATGTTAGAGTCTTTCTTTCCAGGCAAATCATATAGGATTCTTCTAGAGAGGAGCTGAGAAGTAAAACCAAGCAAACAGCTTGCAGCTTTATAAAATCTTCCAGGGACAGAAGAATGTGGGAAGATCATTCCTGCAAACGGATTTCTAATACATGAGCTCGTCAACAATCTCTAGAGTTCTGATTTTTCTCTATGCAAAAAGTGCTTTAGGACTGCAGAGAAGCGAAACAAAACGGTAGCTCTGAGACTCTGCTTACCTCTTGTAACAAAGTTTCACATAAAACAAAAGTTTAAACCAACATTCACTCAAATTCCTTAAGGTTTGAAGGTTTAAAGCTTTATGACTATGGTAGAGTCTTTCTTTCCAGGCAAATCATATCAGACTCTTCTAGAGAGGAGCTGAGAAGTAAAACCAAGAAAAGAGCTTGCAGCTTTATAAAATGTTCCAGGGAAAATATACTATGGGAAGTTCATCCTTAAAAACGGGTTTCTAATACATGAGCTCGTCAAAAATATGTATAGTTCACATCTTTTACTAGGCAAAACCTGCTTTAGGACTGCAGAGAAGCAAAACAAAACTGTAGCTCTGATTCTCTGCTTACCTCTTCTAACAAAGTTCCACATAAAACAGAAGTTTAAACGAACATTCACTACAAATTCCTAAAGTTTGGAAGGTTTTAAAGCCTTAAAACTATGGAAGAGTCTTTCTTTCAAGGCAAAAGATATTGGACTCCTCTAGAGAGGAGCTGAGAAGTAAAACCAAGAAAATAGCTTGGGGCTTTGTAAACTGTTCCAGGGACAGAAGAGTGTGAGAATATGGTTTTGGTAAACTGGCTTGTAATGTAGGAGCTCTTCTTCACATCTCTGCAGTTCACCTCTTTTTCTATGCAAGACAGGTTTTAGGACTGCAGAGAAGCGAAACGACACTGTAGCTCTGAGACTCCGCTTACCTCTTCTAACAAAGTTCCACATAAAGCAGAAGTTTAAACCAACATTCACTGCAAAATCCTTAAGGTTTGAAGTTTTAAAGCTTTATCACTATGGAAGAGTCTTTCTTTCCAGGCAAATGATATTGGACTCTTCTAGAGAGGAGCTGAAAAGTAATACCAAGCAAACAGCTTGCATCTTTCTAAAATCTTCCAGAGAAAATATACTATGGGAAGTTCATTCTTCAACGGTATCTCTGAGACTCTGCTTAACTCTTGTAACAAAGTTCCACATAAAACAGAAGTTTAAACCAACATTCACTGCAAAATCCTTAAGGTTTGAAGGTTTAAAGCTTTATCACTATGGTAGAGTCTTTCTTTCCAAGCAAATGATATTAGACCCTTCTACAGAGCAGCTGAGAAGTAAAACCAAGGAAACAGCTTGCAGCTTTATAAAATGTTCCAGGGAAAATATACTATGGGAAGTTGATTCTTAAAAACGGGTTTCTAATACATGAGCTCGATAAAAACAGGTATAGTTCTGATCTTTTTCTAGGCAAAACCTGCGTTAGGACTGCAGAGAAGCGAAACAAAACGGTAGCTCTGATTCTCTGCTTACCTCTTCTAACAAAGTTCCACATAAAACAGAAGTTTAAACCAACATTCACTGCAAAATCCTTAAGGTTTGAAGTTTTAAAGCTTTATCACTATGGAAGAGTCTTTCTTTCCAGGCAAATGATATTGGACTCTTCTAGAGAGGAGCTGAAAAGTAATACCAAGCAAACAGATGTGTATAATTCTAAAATCTTCCAGAGAAAATATACTATGAGACTTTCATTCTTCAACGGTAGCTCTGAGACTCTGCTTACCTCTTCTAACAAAGTTCCACATAAAACAGAAGTTTCAACCAACATTAACTGCAAATTCTTTAAGGTTTGAAGGTTTTGAAGCCTTATAACTATGGTAGAGTCTTTCTTTCCAGGCAAATGATATAGATTCTTCTAGAGAGGAGCTGAGAAGTAAAACCAAGGAAAGAGCTTGCAGCTTTATAAAATGTTCCAGGGACTGTATACTATGGGAAGATCATTCCTAAAAACAGCTTTCTAATACATGAGCTCCTCAAAAATCTCTTGAGTTCAGATCTTTTTCTATGCAAAACCTGCTTTAGGACTGCAGAGAAGCGAAACAAAACTGTAGCTCTGAGACTCTGCTTACCTCTTGTAACAAAGTTCCACATAAAACAGAAGTTTAAACGAACATTCACTGCAAATTCCTTAAGTTTGGAAGGTTTTAAAGCCTTAAAACTATGGTAGAGTCTTTCTTTCCAGGCAAATGATATTGGACTCTTCTAGAGAGGAGCTGAAAAGTAATACCAAGCAAACAGCTTGCTGCTTTCTAAAATCTTCCAGAGAAAATATACTATGAGACTTTCATTCTTCAACGGTATCTCTGAGACTCTGCTTAAGTCTTGTAACAAAGTTCCACATAAAACAGAAGTTTAAACCAACATTCACTGCAAATTCCTTAAGGTTTGAAGGTTTAAAGCTTTATCACTATGGTAGAGTCTTTCTTTCCAAGCAAATGATATTAGACCCTTCTACAGAGCAGCTGAGAAGTAAAACCAAGGAAACAGCTTGCAGCTTTATAAAATGTTCCAGGGAAAATATACTATGGGAAGATCATTCTTAAAAACGGGTTTTTAATACATGAGCTCGTCAAAAATAGGTATAGTTCACATCTTTTACTAGGCAAAACCTGCTTTAGGACTGCAGAGAAGCGAAACAAAACTGTAGCTCTGATTCTCTGCTTACCTCTTCTAACAAAGTTCCACATAAAACAGAAGTTTAAACGAACATTCACTACAAATTCCTAAAGTTTGGAAGGTTTTAAAGCCTTAAAACTATGGAAGAGTCTTTCTTTCAAGGCAAAAGATATTGGACTCCTCTAGAGAGGAGCTGAGAAGTAAAACCAAGAAAATAGCTTGGGGCTTTGTAAACTGTTCCAGGGACAGAAGAGTGTGAGAATATGGTTTTGGTAAACTGCTTTGTAATGTAGGAGCTCTTCTTCACATCTCTGCAGTTCACCTCTTTTTCTATGCAAGACAGGTTTTAGGACTGCAGAGAAGCGAAACGACACTGTAGCTCTGAGACTCCGCTTACCTCTTCTAACAGAATTCCACATAAAGCAGAAGTTTAAACCAACATTCACTGCAAATTCCTTAAGGTTGGAAGGTTTTAAAGCCTTATGACTATGGTAGAGTCTTTCTTTCCTTGCAAACCATATCGGGTTCCTCTACAGAGGAGCTGAGAAGTAAAATCAAGGAAACAGCTTGCAGCTTTATAAAATGTTCCAGGGAAAATATACTATGGGAAGATCATTCTTAAAAACGGGTTTCTAATACATGAGCTCGTCAAAAATAGGTATAGTTCACATCTTTTACTAGGCAAAACCTGCTTTAGGACTGCAGAGAAGCGAAACAAATCTGTAGCTCTGATTCTCTGCTTACCTCTTCTAACATAGTTCCACATAAAACAGAAGTTTAAACGAACATTCACTACAAATTCCTAAAGGTTGGAAGGTTTTAAAGCCTTATAACTATGGTAGAGTCTTTCTTTCAAGGCAAAAGATATTGTACTTCTCTAGAGAGGAGCTGAGAAGTAAAACCAAGAAAATAGCTTGGGGCTTTGTAAACTGTTCCAGGGACAGAAGAGTGTGAGAATATGGTTTTGGTAAACTGCTTTGTAATGTAGGAGCTCTTCTTCACATCTCTGCAGTTCACCTCTTTTTCTATGCAAGACAGGTTTTAGGACTGCAGAGAAGCGAAACGACACTGTAGCTCTGAGACTCCGCTTACCTCTTCTAACAAAATTCCACATAAAACAAAAGTTTAAACCAACATTCACTGCAAATTCCTTAAGGTTGGAAGGTTTTAAAGCCTTATGACTATGGTAGAGTCTTTCTTTCCAGGCAAACCATATCGGATTCCTCTAGAGAGGAGCTGAGAAGTAAAACCAAGAAAAGAGCTAGAAGCTTTATAAAATCTTCCAGGGACTGAATACTATGGGAAGATCATTCCTAAAAACAGCTTTCTAATACATGAGCTCCTCAAAAATCTCTTGAGTTCAGATCTTTTTCTATGCAAAACCTGCTTTAGGACTGCAGAGAAGCGAAACGACACTGTAGCTCTGAGACTCTGCTTACCTCTTGTAACAAAGTTCCACATAAAACAGAAGTTTAAACCAACATTCACTGCAAATTCCTTAAGGTTTGAAGGTTTAAAGCTTTATCACTATGGTAGAGTCTTTCGTTCCAAGCAAATGATATTAGACCCTTCTACAGAGCAGCTGAGAAGTAAAACCAAGGAAACAGCTTGCAGCTTTATAAAATGTTCCAGGGAAAATATACTATGGGAAGATCATTCCTAAAAACGGGTTACTAATACATGAGCTCGTCAAAAATCTCTAGAGTTCAGGTCTTTTTCTAGGCAAAACCTGCTTTAGGACTGCAGAGAAGCGAAACAAAACGTATCTCTGATTCTCTGCTTACCTCTTGTAACAAAGTTCCACATAAAACAGAAGTTTAAACCAACATTCACTGCAAAATCCTTAAGGTTTGAAGTTTTAAAGCTTTATCACTATGGAAGAGTCTTTCTTTCCAGGCAAATGATATTGGACTCTTCTAGAGAGGAGCTGAAAAGAG
>JAAWXA010000706.1:10479-21753 GCA_038090715.1 Florisuga fusca | reverse complement strand
GGGCAGTGCTCAACTTCTTTGTAAGACTACGTTAAGGTTTGTAAAAGATGCAGATCACTAAAAAGAAAAACCAAGATACATTACTCTCTAGTATATTGATGCTTGTGCAGCTTTCCTCTCCCATAAAACATTTTAAAAAACATAAAACTGCAAAGCACCAGCATATATACAATGTAGAAGTGCATGGGGAAAAAAATCCTGCACCGATTTCTCTTAATTTATTTGCATGTCATCTGACATTTTTCTAGGTTGCCAATTTCTTCATATAACTTATGTTCAGCCTTTCCAAAGGAAGTGCCCAATCTACACATTCATTTGCTGGGAAAACTGTTATTACCCTAGACAAAAGCAGGTTGTGGGTGTTTCAGAATTGATTATAGCTCTAAGGTAATCTTTTACCTCCTTGTCCTTTCCCATTACATAGCTCCTTATGATATGAATCATCCCACGTGGCTCAAAAAGGTGAGAAAAGTAATTCTAAAAATACCCCCAAATCTGGATCACACTCAAATTTACTAAGTTCTTTTCCATTTTAAAAATTGTTTTTATTTCAGAAGTGAAATCTTAACTTGTAAACTATAAATGCAAACACCAAGGTATAACATGAAGCATCCAGAGGTATTTTACCTTATTTCTCACCAATATAGAATTCAGCAAATTACATGGGGGGGGGAAAACCACAAAAAAAACCCAATTTAAGTCATGTATACAATGACAATCACATTAGATAGATTTGTCTATCATAAAAGTTTCTACCTGACAAATGAAAGCTCTGAAAACTACAATTTGTTCATTAATGATACAAACTGCTGTATTTACCTGTTATTTCCATTAAGCAAGTTGTCTAGAAACAGGTGTATTTAACCCACTGTTAACTCAGTGGCATCCCAAACAAAATATTTTATTAATATACTGTCGCCAATATATATTTACTACAGTGATGGCAAAAAAACTTGCAAAAAGGTCATATTTCAAACGTGTTATTAATATTTTTGCACTTCTTTCCCCAAATAGCAATGCTGACCCACAGTTTTTGCACCATTTCTTTAATTTGCCAGAAACATTTAACTCCATCTATATCAAAGAAGCAGAAGGGTAGGCTTAATGGCAATTTTCATTTACACATTTTTATGAGGAGAATAAAAAAAAAGGGTGTATCCATTTTTAATATTACCTTATATGTAAAAAAAATTACCAATAATAGGATCCCTACATTTAAAACTAATAAAATATCTTAAAAAAAGAGCATTACATTCTGCACACTGCTCTCAAAAGATGCCATGGATATATGGATGACCAGTCTTCTCCCCTCTTCAAAAACAAACAAAAATTTACAGTGTACATAAAAGCAGGGTGTTCACAAGAGTTACAAAAAAAACCCCAAAACGATTTACCCCCAACAATGAACAAAAATAAAATCCATTCTCTGCTGCTGTTTCAAAATTTGTTAGTCTTGTGCAGCCTTTCCCTTCCCCACATACTTGTAATGAACTAAAATGTTACATCTGGTGAACAGTAGATTCTACTACACCTCAAATGCAGAACACCTATGAAACAGAGGAATGTTGGCTTTTAAACAGAAGCAGATATTAAAAAACAAAACAAAAAAAAAACTCCCCCAAAAAAACACCACAAAAAAAAAGGTGCAGGACTCCTTCAGTTCTTCACTAGTCTTAGAAAAACTTTCCAGAATACTGCTTCACACTATAAAAAAGAAAAAATAACCTTGCGTTAGAATCCTTCAACATCTGCATACTGCTTCACACTATAAAAGAAAAAGAAAAAAGCATGTATTAGAATGATTGTTCAAACATCTTGTATCAATACTTACAATGGCATTCTTAAACTACCAATTCCCATAAATTACTCATTTAAAAGTAAATATAAAAAAATATTTACCGCTAGTAATTATAGGCATAAAATTACTTTAAGCACATTTAATTATTAGTAATCTAAAGCCAAACATTCAAGTTAAACATTAACAAATGCTACAGTGGTGCCTTACCAGTTCTGAGTACAGGGGCAGGATTATTTCCCTAATCCTACTAGTCACAGAATTTCTGATACAAACCGGAATGCCATTGGCTTTCTTGGACACCTGGGCACCTTGCTGGCTCATATTCAGCCAACTATCAATCAATACACCAAGGTCCTTTTCTGCCAGGCAGCTTTCCAGCCACTCTTCTCCAAGCCTGTAGAGTTGCCTGGGATTGTTGTGACCAAAATACAGTACCCGACACTTGGCCTTATTGAATTTCATGCAGTTGGTCTCAGCCCAGTGATCCACTCTGTCCAGGTAGGTCCCTCTGTAAAGCCTTTCTGCCATCAACACTCTCTCCCAACTTGGTGTCATCTGTGAACTTGCTGAGGGTGCATTCAATGCCCTCATCAAGATCATTAATAAAGACGTTAAAGAGGAGTGGCCCCAGCACTGAGCACTGTGGGACACCACTTGTGACTCACCTCCAACTGGATTTAACTCCATTGACAACAACTCTATGGGCCCGGACATCCAGCCAGTGTTTAACCCAGCAGAGTATATGCCCATCCAAGCCATGGGCAGCCAGCTTTTCCATGAAGACGCTATGGGGGACAGTATCAAAGTTTTTACCCAAGTCCAGGTAGACTACATCAACAGCCTTTCCCTCATTCACTAACTAAGCAGGTCACCTTGTCATAGAACGAGATCAGGTTTGTCAAGAAGGATCTGCCTTCCATGAACCCATGCTGACTGGGTCTGATTGTCTGGTTGAGCTTTAACTGTTCTATGATGGCCCTTGAAATTATCCATTCCATGACCTTCCCTGGCACCAAGGTGAGACTGACTGGTCTGTAGTTACTGGGATCCTCTTTCTGGCCTTTCTTGAAGATGGGTGTCACATTTGCCAGCCTCCAGTCCAATGGTTAGCCAGGACTTCAGAAAGATGATGGAGAGAGGCTTGGCAACCACATTTAAAATGGGCTCCTGATGAAGCTAACTTACTGTCTGGAGCTGCTGGTATTTCTTTGGAGTATTTCTCCAGTGTATTACCTGGCTCATCTCTGTAAGACTTCAAGTGTGCCACAGTGTGTCCAGCACATCTCCAAGCAACAGGCTGAGGGCCCTTGCTAGCACCCTGTCTCTCTAACCTTAGTGGGTCATCCCACAGCTTGTCACAGGTAAGCTTGGTATTATCCCCCTTCCCCTTCAAATCTAGTTTTAAGTGCTCTGTCAATGAGCCCTGCAAACTCAAATGTACTTTTCTCATACCTTCTCCACTCTGCCCTGATTATTTGGAGTAAAGACACCTTACAGCATGCCTTGAAAGAGGCAAGTCATAAGTTAATTCAAAAGAAGTGCAGTGGGTTCTGAAGGTATTTACCTGTAAAGATTGCCTTATGACCAGCTTTCCCTCTTACACTGTTGTGGTGACATCCCTGGTATTTGCTTTGACTGTCACAGTGTATACTAGGACCATTTTTCTTAAATAGGACTAAGCAAAATTTTTAGGAATTAAAAATTTAATCTGGTGCATGAGTTCCATCATTAGGCAGTCCTTGCAAATCAAAGTAAATGTGTGTTGCCAGGATCTCATTGAATGTAGGCAGTGGTATGAGTAAAATAAATAACATGAATTCCATCCTATTAGTGATTGTCCAATGCTCAAACTCAACCATTTCATGATCACTGTGGCCAAGACAGCCGCCTACCATCACATCTCCTTTGAGTCCTTCTCTATTCACAAACAAGGCTAGGAGATCATCTTTCCTAGTTGGCTCCCTGAGTACTTGTGTCAAGAAATCATCTTCCACAAACTTCAGGAATTTCCCACACTGGCTCATCACAGCAGTATGGTATTCCCAGTTGATGTCCGGGAAGTTGAAATGTTTCATAAAGACAATGACTTCCGATCCTGAGATTTCTCCTAATTGTCTATAGAATAACTCATTAGTGCCTACATCCCAGTTGGGCGAGCAGTAGTAGACAGCCACTATGACATCTCCTTTGTTTTCCATCCCTCTATTCCTCACCCACATGCTCTTAATGCTTTTGTATCTCTTTCCGTCAGTATCATCTTGAGGTTTACCTGCACAGCTAGTTCTCTGCTGTCTTTTCCATGTTAGGTCAGGTGATCAATAATATTAACAGATGAAGTAAATTGGAGAAATACCTGGGTGTTCTCAGAATGTTGACAGTATCACAGCCCACACTTCCTCATTCATCTCTTGCCATTTTATTATGGGATTGGGTAATGGAAATTATGAAATGTTCCTCTGTATAATGGAAAGCACTTGTAAAAAATGGTCACCTGCTCAGCATAACTAGGAAAACACGTGTGAGTTACTCTTTCTATTCCTTTTGCATGACTTTTACCCAGAATTGCTGCTACTCTAGCTGGATTTCAAAACATTAATAGAGATCTGAGTTACCTAAGTGCTCAGAAGATCATTGGGTCACTTTCCTGTAAAAATAACTCTAAATATCAGTCAGTAAGTCACTTAAAGGTTATTTTCTTAAAGTAATCACAGCAACTTACTTCAGTGAATATGAAATGCATTCCTTCTTTAAAGGTTTGGATTAACTTAACCAGCTATATATTTAGTTATTCTCCTCTAACTCTAAGCTATCATGAAGATACAAATCTGAGAGACAAACGGAGAGTGTTTAAAAACTTGCTGTGCTCAATCTCATTACACACCCATATTGCAGGACAGAATCTACGTTTGATCTTTGTGCCTTATTCTGATCTTCTGTTTTGCACCAGAGGAAGCTTAACCTTAATTTGCACAGTTCTTTGAATCAAAAAATGTTTTTGCAGCAGAAGGAATTTGGTCTAGGTACCATGTAGAGGCTGATGAGATTAATCAGCCTTTCTGCTATTTGAAGCTGGTCTGGCTACCAAGACTTCTAACTGAAAGAAATAGCTTGTTGCTTACATGTGGCATCAATAAGCAGAGGTGAGCATAAGCCATTAGTTTTGGTTTTGTATCTAAAATAGTCCAATTTTTAGGCATTTGATTTCTGAAATAAAAATTATGTATTTTATCTGTGGATGAAAAAGCTAGTTTTTAGTTGAATTTACAGTAGAGTTAGGGTCCTTGAACATTAGATTTTTGGTAGCATATTTTGAAGAGTATTTGTATGTCTGTAGGGTTGATGGCACTACAGATATGAACACGTGTATGAATTAACATGATCAAATAGCTGTGGCCTGGCTTTAGCTAGAAAAAGATGTTTTATAACTTTCTGTATTAGATACTTACTATTCATGTTTCACTGTATTCAGCCCTGTTTCTTACCACTAGTATGATATAGGAGACTAATTTATAATTATGTTGAGCTAATTGGCATGGTTTAACACTGGCCTGACAATTAAACCGAATGACAGATGTTCTTTGTTAATCCCCCTCTCCTCCCTGATAAGGAAAGGAGAGAGCAATAAGGGAAAGAGGCTTATGGGTTGGAAACTAAACTACACAACTTTAATGAAACAGTAATGATAAATAGGTGAAATTACTAAATATATACAAATATACAAATATACAGGAAAAGACTGATCCCACGTTCCTCCCCCCTTTCCCCCAATAACTCTCACGTCACCACCGAGGCTGCATGGCAGCCCAGGGAAAGTCCAGGCTGGACTCCTGGAGTCAGCAGCAGTCGGGAGCTGGAGGCAGGAACACACAGATTCAGGCTGGCACGGATCAGGACCACAGGCAGACGAACGGACGGAATCCTCCCAGGATGCCGAAGCAAACAGGGAACCGGCAAAGGAAGGGCAGGAAGAGCAGGAAGAAAAGGGCAGGAAGGGGTCTTTGACCCTCGTGATCCCTCAAATTTATACTGAGTATGATGTGTATGGGATGGAATACTCTGTTTGGTCAGTTCTGGCATCTATCTTGTCCAGTCCTCCCCAAAGGAGGGCTTCAGGTGGGACTTCTTTGCTCCTTCTGCAGGGTAAAATGTTTCCTCAGAGCTGAGCAGTGTCCTTGGGTCTGCATACCAGTGCCTGGCAGTAACTATAAACATACAATGTTATCAGTCCTAGAAGCAGACACTGTCTGAGAAACTTGCTGTTAATTTCAGCAAGTGCAACTACTTACAAGAAACTTAGCTGAAAGCAAAAGTACAAACCAGAAAATCACGTTTATCCTGGCCCAAACCAGGACAACCCCAACAACAAACCTTGTTTTGCCTACGGCCATTTTCAACAATTTAGGTCTTCTCCAACAAAACCAAAATTCCTCCTATACTAAAGATGTCTCAAGTGTTTTACTGCTACTCAGTTATTAATTATTATTGCTAGTTGACATTAGTTAAATTAACTATTAATTGTACCTCAAGTAGTAAATCTATCTCGATGGTTCATTGTATATTTTAGGTTAAATTCTACTTATTAATAGTAGAATATTCTACTATATATTCTAATATATTCTAATATATTCTAATATACTCTAATAGAATTTGACTTCAAATATTTTATCTCTCTTTTACTTACATAGGTGAACTGGATTTTGTGTCAAAAGAACATTCATGGAGATCAAATTCGGTACTTTATCATCTTAGTTAATTTGGCAAAAATCACTCCCTTCCCTACATCAGCTTTGCCCTTAGCTTTTGTCAGTGGCCTTTTTAAAAGTTACGGAGTGTATTCTCAGAAGGATATACTTTCTAAATGACTGGAGATCTCTTTTTAAAGCGAAGTTCCTACAGGACATGCTATAAGGTCAAGACAAATTACTTTGAAGGTCATAAAGTTAATTGTGAAATTGATTGTGATAAAGTAGTGATTAGTGATATAGGGAAATGGCTTAAAGCTTGAAGAGGTGAGATTTAGGTTAGACATTAGGAAGAAATTCTTTAATTTGAAGGTGGTGAGACATTGGTCAGGTTGCCCAAGGAAGTTGTGGCTGCCCCCTCCCTGGCAAATGCTATGCAGCAAAACACATTGGAATGCTTTATTTCACTACTTGCACTTTAGCTAAATAGTCTTTAGTATCATATGTCCCTTCCTCTCTGTCCTTCACTTGTACTGTTTGCTAATCTTAGCCCAAAGTCTGTAAATAGTACCAGACTTAACATTGAAAGGTGAGTCATCTTGAATACTGGATAATCACCAACTGAAAACACACTGAAACAAGATGCTTAAATATTTTTAAATTCATTTATTACCCATGCACAAGAGGTAATTACCAATAAAAACTCAGGAGATATACAGTATTTTTTTACATGGTGTTTAAAAGTAATTATAATACCACATGACAATGGCTGAAAGTAATGTTTCCAATTACAAATCATAATGCATGTTATAATCTCAATGGAACAAGCCAAAATGCCTTAGAAAGAGTTTCAAAGCACAAAGCAATGTTCCTTTAATTTGCAAAAAAAGTAATTTACAGTTAATCTGTAACAATGTTGCAAAAAGACAATGATACGGTGCAAGTTTTTTTATGGCTAGATATGAAATGTCTTTACTAAAACAGCAATTATAGTATATTTTTAACAAACTTGCCTAAGCATTTTTTCTGAGATGTTTACCAAGGATGCTGGAAAACTATACACTAAAATCACTTATTTTTTTTTTCATGGTCTTTTTTATTTACTTATAATTTCATTCTACTGCAATGTGTAGATTTCTAGAAATGAGCTGTCTCCGTTGTATATATTTTGTTTATACTTCATACAGATAAAACCAAAAATGGTAGATTACTCAAATGGTATAAATCTTACAGCATTTTGCTAGCAAAAAATACATGCCTAAATCACCATAAGCAGCATTGGTAACCACAAATTATAGCCTTCAAATTTTTCTTTTTCAATTTGTATCCTACATAAATTACGGCTAATGGCTTAGTAGTAAATAAATCGGACAGTTTTCAGTCAGACAAAGCCTGATCAATCAACTGTGAAAGCTGATATTGTTTCAAAAAAATCAAGAAATAATGAAGAACAAAAGCGATGCATACAACAAATGAGTGAAAATGCATGAATTCCCTGTTTGAAAACTACTGCACTTGATCTTAAAATGCATGACTGATTCTAGTTATAACCTGACAATCCTAAGTCACAATGAAATAAAGCAACTATTTTAAAGATTTAAGAGCTGTTATCAAAAATAAATTACATTTTTTGAGTTAAAGAAACACTGCTACGAAGGCTGAGATGCAAGCAGCCTTTCAATAGCTGCACTGATATCTCCTCCTGTTGCTATCAGAGCTTTTAAGTTTGCTTCATGGTTCAAAAAGCCCATTGCACTCAGCTGCTCCAGTTGTTGCTGAAATCTAACTTCTGGATTTTGTAACCGCTAAGAAGAAAAATCTCAAGCTATAAAAGTATAACACATATTTGGTAAAGTGCAGAATTTAAACGTAGTTTGTTCTGAACCACTTCTTGTCTTTACTAATTTCTGAAATCATCTTTTTCAAGTTCCCCAAACTAGACTATGACAAATTTTATTCACAATTGAATTATTGATCAAAAAACTCAGTTTAGGCTCAAATTTTAAGTCTTCACTTATGTGACATTTTTGAACTATAAGAAGAGCTGCTTGTTTGATAAAAAAGGAAAAGTTAAATCTGATGTGTCCCAAGAACAGTTTCTTAAATATGTGCATGCAGACTTTTAAAAACTTTTTTTACTTTTTAAATGAATGAGTCTAATCTAGTAATGTGGGACAGAAGGATTTTGAGAATTTCACTGTTGGCAACAGTGAATGTGATACACCTTTTTTTTCCCTTGACATAAAAGTTACCTCCTCAATGTTCCAAGCACTTGTTGACTAAATTTACCAAAATTCTAGATAGAAAAACTTCAGCCTAAGGCAAAGTGATACCTGTGCTTTAGGAGTTGATCTTCCTCACATAAACTGTTCATAAACTGAATGGCAAAATTCTCAATAATTTCAGTTGTACGATCTTCAACTCACAGGCATTTTCAAAACAGAACAATTATATGAAAATAATATGCTTTAGGTACATAGGGTTAGAGTAATACTGAGAAGCCACGTTTTGAAAAGAGTGAGACAGTTTACATATCAACATAAGATTTTTGCAGCTACTGCTATTTTTCCTTTTGTTCTACTTAAATTTTCATCCATTGAGAAATTCCTTACCAGTATTTTAAAACTGCATATAATTCCAAACCAAAAAAAAAAAAAGCAAATATAATGGCTGAAATTTAAACATTCCTCTTCCCCTCTCTGCTTCACCCAAGCAAAACAAACATAATACTGAATTGGTAACAAAAGTGGAGGCCAGTGACAAGTGGAGTCCCTCAAGGATCTGTGTTGGGACCGGTCCTGTTTAACATCTTTGTTGGTGACATGGATGGTGGCATTGAGTGCACCTTCAGCAAGTTTGCTGATGACAGCAAGCTGTGTGGTGCAGCTGACATGCTGGAGGGGAAGGGATGCCTTAGAGAGGGACCTTGAAGTTTTTGGTAAAAAAAAACCTATTTGAGGTTTTTGGTAAAATGCAAACCCGTAGCCCGATGGTTGGCGGTGCTGTAGGTAGGGTCCCATGTGAGGGTTAGAGCCAGCAAGTGTTCAATGGTCACTCTTTGCGTTTTTTTGCTGGTCCCGCTCTTTCTTAGTTTTGGGAGCCCTATTGAGTAACAGTAGGAGAGTGGCAGTCGAGGGATGGTAGATTTGAGGTTTTTGGTAAAATGCAAACCCGTAGCCCGATTGTTGTTGATGCTGTGGGTAAGGTTCCATGTGAGGGTTAGAGCCAGCAAAAGTTTTCAGTGGTCACTATTTGCATTTTTTTGCCAGTCCCGTTCGTTCGGAGTTTTGGGAGCCCTCTTGAGCAACAGTGGGAGAGTGGCCGCAGAGAGGTGGTGTTACCGTCCAAGGTAACATTAATTTTTTTTGTTTGTTTTGGATACACGAAACAATGTCCAACCGTAGAAAGGTAGGTGCAAGCAAATTTTATTTGACAATTGACACACAAAAATAGAGAGCCAGGCAAAAGAGGGAGAGAGGCAAAGAAGGTATAAGACAGAGAGAGAAAAGTGGCAAGGAACTGGTAAGAAAGAACGAGAGAGAAAAAGTCTAGAAAGAAAGGGTAAGAAAGTGGGAAGAATGAGAGAGAGAGAGAGTCACCACCAGGGGTCCATCTGTCCAGCAAGTTTCTTCAGGATGGCACGCTGATCCTGGACAGGGTCCGGTGCAGAAATGGTGGTGGGTCAAGAGACGACGAAACCAAAGCATGGACAGCCATATATATACCCCTGAGACCCTTTTGTTCCAAAGGGGCAGCTGTCAGTCAGCCAGGTTTGTTGGAAGACAGACCACCTGGACGGGAGCAGAAGGGTGTAGTCCTCCACCCAGTCATCAATTCTTATCTTCTTCCAAATGCCATTCCTCCTTTGTTCCAGCCACTTTAGCCAGGTACATAATCGTGCCTCCAGGGGCATCATTGAAGGTTGGCCCTCAGAAAAGGGGAGTAGTCTCCATCCATTCATCAGGTCTTATCTTCTTCCTTACTCTGTTCCAGCCACCTTAGCCAGGTACTTCGCAAGTACAGTCAAGGTGGCTCAGTCGTGCCTGGAGGGACCATCCGGCATTGAAGGCTGGTGCTCAGAGAAGAGGAGTAGTCTCCATCCAGAAGGTCTTATCACATCCTGAGGTGTCACCCCCTGCTCAACTCTGGACAGCCAGGTCCTTCACCCTAGACAGGGCTATTAATTTTAAAATTGCTCCTTTGAGACAATTGCAAACCAGTGAGGTCAGACCCACACATCACCCTCTTGTCTCAAAGACAATTTTAAAGAATCACTGGGTAGTGGTTACAGAGAAATGAAAAGAGGAGAAGGAAAAAAAAACAGAAAAGGGAAGAAGAGAGAGAGAGAGAAGAAATAGAAATGAAAATTCAAAAATATCAAATACAGTTTGTCACCCCGTGACCAAATTTTACAATGTAACAACTGAATACAACAATTTGAACAAGCAAATACAATTTAAGTCACCCCGTGAAGAAATTTTTACAATGTACTGAATACAAAAATTTTAACAAGCAGACACAATTTAAGTCACCCCCCACCTCTGAACAATTTTTTAATGTAAGCATAGTTGAGACCTATCAGACTGAGAAAGTGGAGCAGACCTCCTAAACAAAATATAAAACAATTAAGTTACGGTCCATGAAATAATATTTAAAAGTGAAAGAGTGGAAGGAGTGAAACAAAGAGAGTATAGGCAATTCACAACCTGAAGATACAGGGTGCTTCCCCTTGGTCTCCTCGTGGAAAGGAGGTGGTGGTCCAATCCGTAAAAAAGGCATGTGTTTGGGGGGGGG
>JAAWXA010000706.1:0-10465 GCA_038090715.1 Florisuga fusca | reverse complement strand
TGGGGGGGTATGTCTTCCTATATGCTAACCATGTAGAGACCAACCCCCACCTGGCTACAACCTCCTTTCAGTTAGTTGTAGAGAGTGATGAAGTCTCCCCTGAGCCGCCTCTTCTTCAGGCTGAACAGCCCCAGCTCCCTTAGCCTCTCCTCATAGGATCTGTGCTCGAGTCCCTTCACCAGCCTGGTTGCCCTCTTTTGGACCTGCTCCAGCACCTCAATCTCCTTCCTGAACTGAGGGGCCCAGAACTGGACACAGGACTCGAGGTGTGGCCTCACCAGCACTGAGTACAGGGGAAGAATCACTTCCTTGGACCTGCTGGCGACGCTGTTTCTGATACAGGCCAGGATGCCATTGGCCTTCTTGGCCACCTGGGCACACTGCTGGCTCATGTTCAGCTTCCTGTCAATCCAATGACATGACATGTTTCATCAGAATGCATGGTCTTTAAAGAAACAATTTAAGTTAACACATGCCAAAGCTACTGGCACTGTGCGAGCATGCCCCATTTGTAGTAACATGGGGCCGGGAATTGGCCTCGGGGTGAATCCCTGTGGGTTAAAAGCCTTAGAACTGTGGCAAATTTATGTCACTCACAGTCTTTTGACCAACTTAAATATGTTCATGTTTGTGTGGATACATTTTCAAAAATGATATGGGCTACAGCTCAGACTGGAGAAACGGCTAAACATGTATGTAAACATCTGACTTGTTGCTTTGCTGTAATGGGTGTTCCTCAGAATGTTAAAACAGATAGTGGTCCGGCTTATGTTAGCTACGGGGTAAGGACCTTCATCAAAACCTGGGGTGTGAAATATTCCACAGGTATAGCGCACTCTCCTACGGGACAAGCTATTGTAGAGAGGGCTCATCAAACATTAAAACATTATTTAGAAAAGCATAAGGACGTCCTTGACATTCAAGAACATCTTTCTAAGGTTCTGTTTTTTTTAAACCATTTGTCTGTCACAGGAGACCGAGAGGAACCCCCGATTGTTATACATCATCAGGAAATACAAACTGAGCAACAAGCAAAGCCTCAAATGATCGTAAACTATCGCGATCCTTGTACTGGTTGTTGGATAGGGCCTGTACCTGTATTGTTTAACGGGCGAGGCTACTTTTGTGTTTCCACAGATAAAGGGCCGGTGTGGGTTCCCAGTCGCTTTGTGAAGCCCGCACTGAACGTCAGGAGCCAGCATGCAGAAGACACTGTTAACACTGACCCACCTCATCTGCCAATCAGCAACACTGTTGACGCTTGATCCCAAACAGAAGATGTGGGTTACCTGGTTGACTCAAGCAGGCACCCAGGAGTTTTGTGTTGCAATGGCTCCTGCTACTGGTTCTTTTAGAACATGTTTATTAGGGTTACCATATTTAGATGTGAATAGTTTTAGTAATTACAGCACAGGCTCATGTATCAAGGTTGATTGAATAGCAGAGTATGCAGTAAAGTTAATACAAGGCTTGAATGTTAGTTTGTCATGGGATCATTGGGAGCTCAATTTATTGGGATCGCAATCAGTGGGCAATAAATATCGAAATTGGACACAAATATGTTTTGTCTTTGGTGTGACTATAGTGAGGGGCTAGACATACTTGACGGGCCTGGGAGGTTAGCAGGCACTCAGTCCGTTCCGTAGCTGGCACAGAACTGGACTGGGATCGATGTGTCTTTGGCCTTGTCCTATAGTTTTACCAAACAAAATGAAACAAATGAAAAGACGAAATGGTACCCCTGACACTTCCCACCTGTGGTGACAATGTTGAGATCTTGAGTGAATCTGATAGACTTGCTTTAGCAATTTTAATGCCTGAAGCAGCTGCTGGAAATGCTTTAAGAGAGTTTATGAAATTAGCCTGCTGGTCAGGAAAACAAGTGAATGTTACCACACGGGTTTTGGAGGAACTGTTGATGGATCAAAATAGGTTTCACCATGCTTTGTTGCAAAATAGAGCAGTTATTGATTTTCTACTGTTGGTTCAGGGACATGGTTGTGAGGTTGTCATTCGTTCCTGTGTCTTCACAGGGCTTCAACAAAAATATCAACGAGGCATGGATTGTCCAAAAGAAAAAGGGGGAACTGTGGAGGAATTTCTGAAGGAATGTGGACACCCAGCAATTATGGCCAATCCATGTTTTGAGAACTGTGAAGCAGACTGAAACTTTTAGTTCTGAACAGTAAACAACCTGACCTTGAAGTGTCTCTGAAAGCGTGATTAGAAGAACTAGCTTGGCAGATGCAGGTGCAGCTTTAGCGAAAAACAAGATGTCTAGCCAAAAAATAGTTAACTGCAAGAATTTGTTATCTAAAAAAGGCGTGCCCTCTGAACCCTGTATAATGCTGTGTAACTATTAATAAAATTGAGAGCTGTGTATCAACCATACTGGTTTTAGTCACAGACTCCGTGTTTTTGCGCTCTTCCTGACAGAAGAGAATAGAAATCATCATCATTTGTTGGCTGTTCCAGGTGAAAAATGGAAATTAACACCATCAATTGGCTGTTCTAAGTGGTGGTGCCACACTCTCTTATTTGTCTCTGATATTAAAAAATAGTTAATTTTTACCCAAAATGGAGCTTGTCTCTCTGAGAACTTCCCATGCTGCATGTAATTTTTCCTTTTCTTACTATTAAAATTTCAAACATCATAGAATCATTAAGGTTGGTAAAGGGTTCTGGTCCTCCTGGCTTTTATAGAGTATGGTGGGAAATGGGAGGGAATCCTGACCCTTCCCTGTTCTACTCCCCCTGGATCCCTCAGGGTCCTAAAGACCCTCTCTCTAGGTTCTCATATCAGTACCGTAAAATTATCCTGGTCCACTCAAGCCATAACATTCCACCCCTTATTCCATACCATTTCTTGCCATACTCATTCACTGGGCTACGAACTGTCTTTTATACAACAATTTGTTGAGTCCAGGCTGTGGATCTTCATCATGGCAGTTTCTCAAGGTAGGACAGATGGTATAGGGTTTGTCAGGGTTAATGTCTTTGTGCTGCAAGTTCATCCTGAGACTCTTGGATGCCACTATATTATCCTAGAGAAAAACACTTAAAAGAACTTATCACTATTATACAGTAATTAAAGCTATACAACCTGAAACTAAATTCTCTCAGCCAGAGTTAAGTTCTCCTATAGTACACACTGGACTTCACCATCCTGCATTACCCACCAAGTCTGTCCAGGACCTTGAGCAGAGACAATCCCATGGATGGGTTTGTCTTTGCCCAAAGCAGGATAGACCCAAACAGTTTTTCTCATCAGGTTCCTTTCGCACACAACGGGGTCTTTATCCCTTTCCACTGTATGTGAAAGGTCTGATTGGGCAGGACCAGCTCAACTGATAGACACTGTGGTGATAACTAGCCAGGTGGCTTGTGCCAAATGCTTATCCCAATTTTTCAAAGTCCCACCACCCATTGTTTTCAAGGTGGTATTCAGCATGCCATTGTAGCATTTAATTTTCCCAGAGGCTGGTGCCTGATCATTGTCTAATTCGATCCTCTCTGGTGTACCATGCTGCCACAACACTTGCCTTTCAAGCCCCAGAATAGTATTACGGGCAGTGGCATGAGGTACAGGGTATGTTTCCAACCACCCAGTGCTTGCTTCAACCATTGTGAGCACATAGCATGTACCCTGTCTAGTCTAAGGGAGTGTGATATAATCAATCTGCCAGGCCTCTCCATATTTGTATTTATACCACCATACCCTGTACCACAAATGTTTTAACCATTTAGCTCATCTGATTGCTGCACATAGATCACAATCATGAATAACCTGTGTAATAATGTCTTAAGTGAAGTCTACCCCTCAGTCATGGACCCATTGGTATGTTGCATCTTGCCCTTGGTGACCTGAAGTGTCATGGGCCCAGCGAGTTAAAACAGTTTACCTCTGTGCTCTCAGTCTAAATCTGTTTGAAACACTAGCTGCCTGGTCTGCCTGATGGTTTTGCTTGTGTTCTTCACTGGCCCGACTCTTAGGTACGTGGGTGTTCACATGCCATACCCTTACCCTCAGTGTCTCTAATCAGGCAGTGATATCTTGCCACAGAGTGGCAGCCCTAACAGGCTTCCCCCTGCGCTGCCAGTTGTCCCATTTCCATCCCTTTAGCCAACCCTACAAGGCATTTACTGCCATCCATGAGTCAGTGTAGAGGTAAAGCACTGGTCACTTTTCCCATTCAGCAATGTCCAGTGCCAGATGGATGGCTTATACCTCTGAAAACTGTCTGGATTCACCATACCCATCAGCTGCTTGAGTGACTTGTTCTGCAGGACTCCAAACTGCTGCTTTACACCTCTGCAGACTTCATACAAGATGGCAGGATCCATCGGTGAAGAGATCAAACTTCTTCTCATCATCTGAAAGTTCATTATAAGGAGTAACTTCCTCAGCACAGTTCACTATCTCATCTGGTGGCATTCCAAAATCTTTACCTTCTGGCCAGTTTTACAGTCACCTCCACAATGCCTGGACGATCAGGGCCCCCTATTCGATCTCACTGTGTTATTAAGGCAATCCACTAACTCCAGGTGACATCAGTGGCATTGTGTGTAGATGATATCCTCCCCTTGAGCATCCACTTGAGAACTGGCAGATGGGATACCAGGAGGAGCATCGCCTGAGTACCAATTGCTTCTGAAGTGGATCAAACCCCTTCATAAGCAGCCAATATTTCTTTCAGTTAGAGTGTAATTGGCCTCTGAACCTTTATACTGCCAACTCCAAAACCCTAGGGGTCGACCTTGAGTCTCATTGGGTGCTTTCTACCAGAGGCTCCAGATGAGACCATTATTACCGGCTGCAGTGTAGAGCACATTTTACATCTCCTGTCCTGTTTGGAGAGGTCTCAGTGCCACTGCATGGACTATCTCTCATTTTATCTGCTCAAAGGCCTGTTGCTGTTCAGGGCCCCATGTAAAACCGTTTTTGTTTCAGGTGCTATAATAAAGGGGTTTTACAATCTGAGTGTACATGGGAATGTGCATCCTCCAAAATCCCACCGTACCCAAAAAGGTCTACATCTCTTTCTTATTAGGGGGTGAAGACATCGTTTCAATTTTGCTGACCACATCCATAGGGATGTGCCTGTGCCCATCTTGCCATCTAACTCCCAGGAACTGGATCTCTCTCGCAGGTCCCTTGAACTTGCTTCTCTTTATAGCAAAACCAGCTTCTAGTAGTATGCAGATTACTTTCCTGCCTTTTTCAAAGACTTCTTCAGCCATATAACCTGATACAACAATATCGTCTGTGGGGTTTTTCTATTCAGGCAGACATGTACTGAACAAGCCACATTCAGGAATGTTTTGACGAACTGACCTTGCGGGAAAGAATAACATCGGGACCGGCTTTGGAGAAAAACAAGATAACAAGAGTAATGGCAATAACAACTATTTTCAAATCAGGACAGCCCTTTCGTAGGCATGGACAATAGCCTTTAGCCAATTAGTTTATAAGTTAATAACAGGTTCGAACCATGTTAACCAATAATGTAATGCCATGTTTGTAACACTGATAAGAGAAAAGTATATATTCCGCGCTACCGGGCTTAATAAATGGGATTTTCCTTCAACCATATTGGCTGTTCATGGTAATCTCCAAGCCCGATCCGCGACAAATGTCGCCTAGGACAGAGACGCGATCCTCACCAAACTGCGGAAGCGAAAAGGTTTGAGTGAAGGCGGACGGAAGCTGGCTGAATCGTGCTGACCCCGGCACACGAACAGACACTCCGTGGGAACTTGAAAACGGAAAACGGTGAGCCCAGATTTATAGAGTAAAGCCTAGCGCTAGGTCAGGGAAAAACCTGGGGAGGGGCCCCCAGGCAGCCAGACGGAGAAGATGGGGATCACGCTGTCCGTGGAAGAAGAGACAGCGGTAAAGCTTCTCAAAAAAATTCTCTTAGTGAGAGATATAAAATATGATAAGCATACTTTACAGCAGTTATTGTGCTGGGCAAAGCAACATAAGTTTTTTAAGGACTCTAACAATTTATTTGAAGCTGATCTCTGGGAAGAATTAGGAGACATCCTTTGGAAGTAGGTTTCTAAGGGTTCAAAGGAAGCAGCCAGGCTGGCACCGACCTGGTGTACAATAAAAGATGGACTGAAGGCGTTAAAAACGGAGCTGGAGGTTACTCGTAATGCGTTCGTCGCGCTACAGCCACAATGAACTAGCTCTACGACTCCTTCGCTTTTCGCCCCCCCCTCAATGCCAGGAATTCCGGGTGCTCCGGCTCAATTGCCCCCGTGGCTACAAGCTCAACCCCGAGCTGCGCCGCGTCTCCAGACCCTGCCGACACAATTCCAAGCGCAGCCGTGCCCCCCCCACAGCCGGGCCCCCCCCCACATCCCGCAGCCGCAGGAGCCGTGGGCNCGACACCACATAGCCGCCTCCGCCACCTGCTGCTCGATCCATCTACCCCCCTCTACCTGATTCACTGGAAGAACCGATCTGGCAGCACTCCACGGACGGAGCAGATATATCTCTCAAGCAGCAGATCAGCAGCGCCCACCTACCTAACGGACCATATGAATCTTTCAGGATGAAAGATCTCGATCGCCGCTTGGAACAGCTGAAACAGGCACTGCAGGAAATGCGAATGCAGTCATCGGGACACGTAAAAGCGTGCCAAACGCCCCCTTATCCTCCTTACTGCCCCGGGGTTTTTGGGACCCCCCCTCCCTCACCTGGCTTACCCACACCCCCTTTGGGGACAGGGTCAGGGGACAGGATGTCTCAGAGAACCCCGACTAACGGGGGAGGGTCAGGGGAGGGTGGTATACGCCGGAAGGAAATAATTTGAGATGCGTTATTGGATGGTGTTATTATTAATCAAGCTTTTCCGGTTGTAACTGTAAATAATGATAAGAGGATGTGGCAGCCTCTAGATTGGAAGATCATCAAAGAGGCTAAGCAAGCCATTCAGTCGAATGGCCTGCATGCCCCCTATACTCAGGCTCTTTTGCAGCATATCTTTACTACAAATGTATTAACACCTTCTCACTGTAGGCAGTTAGCCAATGCTTTGTTGGCACCATCGCAGCAACTACATTTTATGGCCGCATGGCAGAGTGGCTGCAATGAGGTCGCCTCTGCAACCCACGGTCAGGATGACCCATTACATGGTGTACAAACCCAAATGTTGCTTGGGGAAGGCCCTTATGCTCAGGCAGACTGGCAGGCTCAATTTGCAATAGAGGTTTTACAGGCTTCACAGAATAAAGCCTATCACATTTTGCTTTCCATCTCCAGTGAGGGAGTAAAACAAAGCTATGCCAAAATAGTAAAAAAATTTGGAGAGCCTTATGCGAAATTTATAGACAGATTATTTACAGCTTTACAAAATGCTCCAGATTTAGACGATACTATGAAAGATAAACTCATTGGTGTCCCAGGCCTTATTGATTCAGATTATACGAGACTAATAAGGGCTATGGTCTATACTCCTTCACCTCCTGTTTTCATCCCAAAAGGGCAAAGAATTGCCCAACTGGTTCCATTCCAAAGTTGTGTGCCGCAAGCCACAGATATTGATAGGGGTGAAGGAGGGTTTGGATCAACAGGGTCGGCACTGGTTAACTTGGCAGTAGATATCACTAAGGGACCACCAAGAGAATGGGTCATTATTAAAAACCATCAGGGAATGAAAAACTCGCCCACTCTGTGTCAGCTGTGTGTTGCTTGGGCTTTGCAACCCTTCAGAGCACTTCACTCAGATCTGTTGGTATATCACTATATGGATCATATATTAATAGCAGGACGCAATTTAAAAGTAGATCATCTTTTGAAAGATTTACCAAATCAGCTAGAGAACAGGGGACTCAAGATAGCACCAGAGAAGATACAAAAAACCACCCCATGGAAATACTTTGGCTGGGAGATAGCCAAACGAATGGTTAGGCCACAAAAGGTAGATCTTAAGGTGGAGATATGAACTCTATCAGATGCTCAAAAGTTGTTGGGGGAACTGCAGTGGATTCAGAACTTATGAGGCATAACCAATGATGATATTGCACCCCCGATGCCTTTATTAGGGCAAGATATTGTTGCATCTACAGACCATAAACCCTCAGACATCCAAAAAGCTGCAATTAGGCAAACACCAATTAAAATAACTAACACGAGCATGTCACGAATTAAGGAAAGCTCCCCCCTTGTGGTTTTCATTGCTAATACATCTTTGGAATCTGCTCACCTGAAGGCTGTTATTGCCCAAGACCAACCTATCATCAAAACCATTGAATGGGGTTTTCCTGCATTTCACCCCAAGTCCACGATTTGTATTAGGATTGAAGCAGTAGTAAATCTGATTATTAAAGCGTGAAATCGAGTCGTTGAAATTAGCAGAAATGACCCCTCCTGCATTTATTTGCCCATGCAACTAAATTACCTCAATTGGCTAATGAGTTACTCATTATTATTCCAAATTGCCTTGCAGGACTTTAAGGGGGATCT
The DNA here is from genome assembly GCA_038090715.1 of Florisuga fusca. Taxonomy (NCBI): domain Eukaryota; kingdom Metazoa; phylum Chordata; class Aves; order Apodiformes; family Trochilidae; genus Florisuga; species Florisuga fusca. The sequence goes on along the minus strand of JAAWXA010000706.1, from coordinate 1,992 downwards.
ACCTCTGAAACCCCAGTAAAAGGAATAACAGTTTTTACAGATGCGGGAAAGAAGTCCCGTAGAGCAGCTATGACCTGGCAGGAAGAAGGAAGGTGGAAAAAACAATTGTGTCCTGGTGAACAGTCAGATTCACTCCAGACTCCAGAACTCAAAGCTATCCGTGAAGCATAGATGAGATGGAGTCAAGTTCCTGTTAATATTGTGTCAGACTCACTTTATGCTGTAGGGGTGGTCTCAAGGCTTGAACGTGCCTTTATCAAACCACTCAAGAATCAACAATTGTATTCTATATTGTTACAGGTGCACCAAGCTATGTCACTACACACCCCACCCTTTTTTATTGCTCACCTCCGCAGTCATCAGTTTGATCAGGGTCTCAGCATAAGTAACAATTGTGCAGATGCTTTGGTCACTTATACTCATCACTCCTGATCATTTTGCACAGGCACGCCTGTCTCATGAGTTTTTCCACCAGTCAGCAAAGATGTTAGCTAAGCAATTTCATCTCACCCTGTCAGAGGCGCGTGAGATTGTACATGCTTATCCTGCCTGTCAGCGAATAGGTATCGGGCGAGGGTCTGGTGTTAACCCTAGGGGTACCCAGGCTTTGCAACTCTGGCAAATGGATGTTACTCACGTAGCAGAATTTGGGAGAATGAAGTATGTGCATGTTTGTATTGATACATTTTCTCAGGCGATCTGGGCAACTGCACAAACTGGTGAAACAGGACGCCATGTGATTCGACATATGCATGCAGCTATCGCAGTATTAGGTATTCCCCAGGCGTTAAAGACGGATAATGCACCTGCTTATTGTTCTAACTCATTTCCGCAGTTCTGTTCCCGATGGGGCATTCCCCATTCCCCTACGGGACAGGCCATAGTGGAACATGCCCATGGCACGATAAAGACGCTTTTGCAAAAACAAAAAGGGGGAGAGATCCTGGATGTCCACAATAGACTTGCAAAAGCTTTACATGTACTTAACCACCTGCATCCAATGGGGGAACGGGATCAACCCCCGATTGCAGTACATTGGGACTCTATAACCAAGGGTTTGGGTACCAGTTCTGAAAAAGGGAAAGTGTTATGTAAGGAACCAGGAACGGCAGAATGGAAAGGCCCGGGTATGTTGTTATTAACGGGTCGAGATTATGCTTCTGTCTCCACAGATTCCGTTATCCGCTGGTATCCGCTACGCTGTATCAAACCCAGCAGCAGACAAGCCTCACAAGGAGCTGAGTCCAAACAAGCTGGAATGACAGTGGCTGGACTCAGACTCATATGCTTAAGCCTACTCATCAGTCTCATTGTTGCCTGGAGCCCTGAATGTCAATCCCTGGCAGTATATATGGGTGAATCAAACGGGCACCCCATAAGTTTTGTGTTGCGATGGCTCCTGCCATTGATCCTTTTAGAACCTGTTTGTCAGGACTGCCATATTTAGATGCAAATAGTTTTAAGTAATTATAGTACAGTTTCGTGTAACAAGGTTGGTCAAGTAGCAGAGTGTGCAGTAAAGTTAATACAAGGCTTGAATGCTAGTTTGTCATGGGATCCTCGGGAGCTCAATTTATTGGGATCGCAATCAGTGGGCAATAAATATCGAAATTGGGCACAAATATGTTTTTTCTTTGGTGAGACTATAGCGAGGGGCTGGACATACTCTATGGGCCTGGAAGGTTAGCAGGCACTCAGTCCATTCCCTAGCCGGCACAGAATTGGACTGGGACTGATGTGTCCTTGGCCTTGTCCGATGGTTTTACCAAACGGAGTGAAACAAATTGAAACAAGATGAAGCAAATGAAAAGACAAAAAGGGATCCCTGAGACTGCCTACCTGTGGTGACAATGTTGATCTCTTGAGTGAACCTGCTAGATTTGCTTTAGCAATTTAAGTGCCAAGAAGTTTTAAGTGCCTGCAATTTAGCCGCTGTAAGCATTTTTATAGTAAGTTTGCAAATTAGCCTGTGTGATAGAGTGATGTAAACAC
>JAAWXA010000705.1:0-19421 GCA_038090715.1 Florisuga fusca | reverse complement strand
TCCCCTCCCCTCAGGGGGGACCCAGGCAGACAGCCAGAAACTTTGGACTTAGAGACAGGCCTTGGACTTGAGGAGAAAGAAGCTTCTGCAGCTTCCTCTCCTTGCCTCTTGAGCAATTGTCATGGGCTCAGCATCAACCCCCCAGAGGGCTCCTGACACGTGAGCTGGGCTCCTGGGATGGAGGGAGCTGCTGGCAAGTTGGCAGTGCTGCAGAGAGAGAGCCTGGGCAGGAGCTCTCTCTCTGCAGAGCGCAGCAGGGCTGAGGGCACTGCCAGGGTATCTCGGGGAGATGAGCAAGGAAGAGAGAGCTTCAAGGGGGTGAAGATGGAGGGGATGAGTGCCAGCTGAGTGGAGGAGAAGCTTCCCAGCTTCTGACATGGTGAGTGTCTGGTGCAGGCCAGTGCTGGTGCAGTTCCTGGAGGCAGCATCTCCTCAAGCTGCAGAGCCCGAGCTGATATCAGGGAGCTGTAAGGGGGGAAGGGGCTGGAGGTGTAAGGGGAATTGTGAAGAGGAGTGAGTGAGGGTGTGTGTGCACGCAGGGGTGGCCAGGGCTGTCCTTCAGAGCAGGGTCCTGCAGCCCAGGGGCTGTGTGCTGGGGCAGGGACTCTGCTGCCTGCCTGCCTGCCTGCCTGCCTGCCTGCCAGGGGCAGCTCTCAGCCTGCCCGGGGAGCTCCCTGGTGCTGGCAGAAGCTGTGGCTGGCAGGAGACAGGGAGGACAGGGCAGGGTCCATCTGGTTTTGAGAGGGTTATGTGCGTTAGCACTACTCTTGGATACGTGTCATACCCAGAATATTTCTGCAGGGATATTTATAATCACAGACAGGGGATATATTCCTGCTTGGAAACTTGGCTTTTTTCAAGCTGCACTTTCAGTTTTCTGTGTTTTGGTAGGGTGGGAGGAAACCTCATCTGGGGATGTGAGATCAGGTGCTTTGAGTCCCACCACCATCCCCCTCCTGTATGTTAGGAACCTCAGCCAGTGCTTTCAGCCTCCTTTACCCTTCAGACACATCCAGCATCTCCTTCCCAGCTCCATGAGGGTCTGTGTGACAGCACAGCTCTCAGCCAGCCCGTGGGGTCTGGGGTGCTGGGCACCTCCTCCTCCATCTGAGGTGAAGTGCATCTGTGCTGCCATGTGCCCTCCTCCCCTGCTTAGGGGCTGGAGGTGCCAGCCAGGCATTATCAACATCTGGGAGGGGTTGTGCAGGGCTGGGGGAGGGAAAGGCTTTCCTGAGTGCCCCTCTGCCTCTCTTCATGCCCCCCTCAGCTGCTCTTGCTGTTGATGTCAGGCTGGGAGCGGGAGTTTCAGCTGCAGGCAGAGCCCTTGTGGAAGGCTCCTCCCATGCAGATGGTTTCGGGCAAGGAGGTGTCCAGCTGTGCTCTGCCCTGGGAAGCTCTGGGCAGTGCAGTCGGAGTGAGGCTGGGGAGAGTGCTGAGCTCCCTTCATCAGATGCCCTCATTCCATCCCTGGGCTGTCTCCTTTGGGTGTCTGTCCAAGCTGTGAGCTGCCTTCCAGGGGGCACAATGAGCCTCCTGTGTCCTGGGCTGGAAACGGGGTGCTGAGACCTTAGGAAAGGCTCAGATGCTGAGTGCTCTGAGCTGGGTCCCTCTGCTCTCAGCAGGGAGAGACAGAGACACAGCCCAGCTCCCCCTTCTCTGCATGCAGCTGCAGGCAATGCTCCTTGCTCACTCTGTTCTGCCTGAGTGCTGCAGCAATGCTGAGGGTTTCTGATACCCCAAAAAACTCACCAGATGAGATGGGGGGAGCTATAACAAAAAAACCCCAAACCTCTCATACCGCCTTCTGTTGTGAGGGTTCCTTTATACAGAGAGCACAGAAGCTGCAAGGCCTTTGGCATCACTAAAAATCTCATATGAAAAATGTCCACTCTAGCTAGGATTGATTCCTGTCCCCACCATTCCCATGAATGTCCCCTGTGGCACAACTGGAACAACTCCTTGGCAGCTAGTGAAGAGTCCCTGCTCCTCTTGACACAGACAGCAACACCCAGGCCTGAAGAAAAGTGCATGCATGAAGGATGAAGATGGTATATGGCAAATGGGTCTCATTTTTCAGAGAATTGTCTCCTAAATTATTGTTTCCTCCTAAAACAGCTCTCCGTGCATTTTAAAATCAGCAGATGTCCAACAGCAGCTCCATCAGGCAGTTCCTCCTCCTGGCATTTGCAGACAGGCGGGAACTGCAGCTCTTGCACTTCTGGCTCTTCCTGGGCATCTACCTGGCTGCCCTCCTGGGCAACGGCCTCATCATCACCACCATCGCCTGTGACCACCACCTCCACACCCCCATGTACTTCTTCCTCCTCAACCTCTCCCTCCTCGACCTGGGATCCATCTCCACCACTCTGCCCAAAGCCATGGCCAATTCCCTCTGGGACAACAAGGGCATCTTCTACAAGGGATGTGCTGCACAGATCTTTTTCTTTGTCTTCTTTATAATTGAAGAGTTTTCTCTCCTGACCATCATGTCCTACGACCGCTACGTGGCCATCTGCAAACCCCTGCACTACGGGACCCTCCTGGGCAGCAGAGCTTGTGTCCACATGGCAGCAGCTGCCTGGGGCACTGGGTTTCTCAACTGCTTTGCTGCACACAGCCAATACATTTTCCCTGCCCCTCTGCCAGGGCAATGCCCTGGACCAGTTCTTCTGAAATCCCACAGATCCTCAAGCTCTCCTGCTCACACTCCTACCTCAGGGAAACTTGGGCTTATTGTTGTCAGCGCTTGTATTCTTTTTGTCTGTTTTGTTTTCATAGTGGTGTCCTATGTGGAGATCTTCAGGGCTGTGCTGAGGATCCCCTCTGAGCAGGGAAGGCACAAAGCCTTTTCCACGTGCCTCCCTCACCTGGCTGTGGTCTCCCTGTTTGTCAACACAGCCAGCTTTGCCTACCTGAAGCCCCCTTCCATGTCCTCCCCATCCCTGGACCTGGCGGTGGCAGTTCTGTACTCAGTGGTTCATCCAACAGTGAACCCCCTCATCTACAGCATGAGGAACCAGGAGCTCAAGGGTGCTGCGTTGAAACTAATGACTGGATTGTTTTCTTAAATAATAAAATGCTCAATTTCTCGTGCATATTATTGATAATGTATCTCATTTTGTTAATAATGTCTCTCACTGTCTCTCACAACAGATTCAACATGGCGTCTGGGACTGCTATTGGTGGGTTTTTTTCTCTCTTTTACATGTGATAGTGAAGTGCACAAATAAATATTTCATTGTTCATACCATTCCCAGTTCTATATCTTCCTTTCTGGTGTTAAGAAAGGTCTACTGGAAAGCTTGTTTTGAATAACATCTGTGTTCTCTGGGCATTGAAATAAATAAAGGTTCCAGCAGTGAATTCTTTACCTGGTGTTAGGTTTAGATCCAAACACACTTGGAGTCCTCTGGGAAGAAGTTCAGAAAGCAAGGGGGTTCACTCTGACCCTTGTGACTCAACGGGAGTGCCTTCCTCATTCTTTTCCCTGATCCCTGAACAAATCACTCCAACCTGGTCCTGGCTCTATTTCCACTGTCCCTCTACAAATCATTGCCTCAGATCCCTGTGTCAGCTACTCAATTTTTAACCCCTACATGCCCCTTCAACATTGTAACGGAACAAACCTTGATAGTAAATCCTATTAAGTCACAACTTATATATTAAAATCACCTTTTCATGGTTTTTTTACTACATGACAAGGGTCAGGATGACTAGGTCAGAAGTCCAGGTTTGTGCTGAAGGGGTGTCAGATTATGGAACAGATCCTTCTGGAAGCCATATCAAAATGTATGGGGGAGAGGAAGGTGATCTGAGGCAGCCAACACAGCTTCACAGAGGGCAAACTGAGGCTCACCAACCTCCTGGCCTTCTGCCATGGAGTAATGGCAGCAGTGGAGAAGGGAAGAGCTGCAGACATCATCTACCAAGGCTTGAGGTGATCACCTACAACATTCTCATTGCTGAATTGGAGGGGGATGTGTTTGATGGATGGAGAATTGGATGGGCAAGAAAATAGCTGGATGACCTCATGCAGACAGTTATATTGAATGACTCAGTGTCCAAGGGGATGCCGTTAATGAAGGATGTCCCTTCTGGATGTAAAGTTACCTTCTAAATAGTACTGGATGTCCCCAGTACTGATTAACATCATCAGTGACAGGGACTGTGGGATCAAGTGATTCCTCAGCACCTTTCCAGATGACACCAAGCACAGTGGCACAGTTGATTAATTTGAGAGTAGGGATGACAACCAGAAGGACCTGGAGAGGTTTGAGTAGTAGGTCTGTGCAAACCTCATGCACTTCATTAAGGCCAAGTGCATGGTCCTGCACCTGGGAGGAGGAAATCCCCACTGTCAGTAAAGACTGGGAGATGAGCGGATTGAGTGCAGTCCTACAGAAAAGGACTTGGGGACTCTAGTGGGTCAAATCTTTTATGACAGGGTATCCCACCTAGCTGATCAAGGGAAGCACGTGGATGTAATATATCTGGACTTCAGGAAGGCTTTTGGTAATGTCTGTCATAGCATCCTCCTGGATAAAATGTCCATCGTACAGCTGGACAACCGTGCCATGTGATGGGTGAGCAACTGGCTCACAGGTGGAGCACAAAGAGTGACAGTGAATGGGGTGACATCAGGCTGGTGACCGGTCACTAGTGGGGTCCTGCAGGGCTCCATCCTTGGCCCAGTCCTCTTCAACATCTTCATCAATGACTTGGGTGCGGGACTGGAAGGAATCTGGAGCAAGTTTGTGGATGAGAGACCTCGGCAGATTAGAGAGATGGGCAATGAGCAGCCACAGGAAGGACAAGTGCTGAACCACAAGTTCAGCAAGTGCTAAATCACCAACCACAAGGGCAAGTGCTGAATTCTGCACCTGGGATGGGGCAACCCTGGTGGCAAGTACAGACTGGGGAACGAGTGGTTGGAGAGCAGAGAGGGACCTGAGGGTCCTGGTTGATGGCAAACTGGAGATGTGCCAGCAGTGTGTCCTGGCAGCCAGGAGGGCCAACCGTGTCCTGGGGTGCATCAAGCACAGTGTCACCAGCCAGTCCAGGGAGGTGACTGTCCCTCTCTACTCTGCACTGGTACAGCCTCACTGTGAGTACTGTGTGCAGTTTTGAGCACTGCAGTATAGAAAAGACATCAAGGTGTTGGAGAGTGTCCAAAGGAGAGCAACAAGGATGGTGAAGGGTCTGGAAGGGATGATTTATGAGGAGCAGCTGAGGTCACTTGTTCATCTGGGAGAAAAGAAGGATGAGGGGAGACTCCATTGCAGTCTATGGATCCTCACAAGGGGAAGAGATGGGGCTGGTTCTGATTTCTTCACTTCTGTGACCAATGAGAGGACTTGGGGAAGTGATAGGAAGCCGCATTATGGGAGGTTTAGGTTTACCACTTCCCTGGGGAAGTGGTCACAGCACCAATCCTGACTGAGTTCAAGAAATGTTTGAATTATGCTCTCAAACTCATGGTGTCATCCTGAGGACACAGGAGTTGGACTTGATCATCCTGATGGGTCCCTTCTAACTCAGCATATTCTGTGATTCTGTGATAACTCATTTGGTATCAGCAAGAAATGGAGCCAGGTCCTTCATGGTTGTGCATGATGGGAAGGGGGGGAACCAAGGGGCACCATCTGAAAAAAGGGAGGAAAAACTCAAAAACTTGCTCCTCATCAAGACACTCAAAAACATCTACCAGAGAACTTGTGTCATCTCCATCCCCGCAGCTTTTCAAGACCAAAATTAATAAAGGCCTGAGCAACCTTCCCTTACTCCTAAGCCATCCCTGATTGGACCTGATTGGGTTTTCCTACGGACCTCCTGATGATCAGCTCTCTGCTCATCTTTGGGGCCTCCACTGTACTTGTTCTAACAGCTCCATGTCCTTTTTGTGCTTGGGGCTCCAGAACTGGACCCAGCATTGCTGTGGGGTCTCACCAGAGTGGAGCAGAGGAGCAGAATCTCCTCCCCTAACTTGCTGGCCACGCTGCTTTTTGTGTAGCTCAGGACATGGTGGGCTTCCTGGGCTGCCAGCACACCTTGCTAGCTGCTGCTGAGCTTCTCATCAACCAGCACCCCCAAGTCCTCCTCCTTCTCAGGGCTGCTCTCAATCCATGCTTGTTGCCTTTGCAAGGCGTGACGACCTGGTTCAGGAACGGCACGGTGACCAACTTTGGGTCGCTCGGGCCATCAGCACGCAGACACCAATGTGGTGGATAGCAAAATGGCGTTTATTCACTGGAGATATGGCCTTACATCTCCTAAGTTTCATTCCAGTCTGCTTACATCATGGTCTTCTTGCTGATAAGAGAAGGGGTCCTATATTCCCGTACAGCGTGATATCTTCCGACAGCTAGACCCTGACTAACTACACATGCTCTGCCCAATCTATATTTGTTCTGGGGATTGCCCCAAGCGAGGTGCAGGACCTTGTGCTTGTCCTAGTTGAACCTCATGAAGTTTGCGTGGGCCCACCTCTTCAGCCTGTCCCTTTGTCTAGACAGTCTGTGTCTGGAAAGGTGACTTTACAAATGGTCACTGTATCACCTCCACCAGGGAAAACTCATTCTTGAGGCTTTGAACTTGGTTTTCTCCTTATCCCATCTTGGGGTAGCCAGGAGGTGGTGTACATTTTCTAACATTATTGAAATTCACACCCCACTGTCCCCAGGAAGAATACTGACCCACAAGTGAGGGATGGGCTCTGCCTTCCCATTGCCTGGGGTTCAGAGTGTGGCCTCACTGATTATAAAAAATAAATAGTAAAACTCTTTGGCTTCAGAGCTACCTTAACTGAGCCTCTGCCTTTCTGCAATCATGGCCTCCAGTGGTCTGCTCTAACAAGGCCATGGGGAGGCTCTGGCAACAATGGGCCTCAGTTGGGCCAATCAATGCTTCAAGGTACTTTCAGGTTCCATTCTGACTTCTGGAGCAGTTTGTTCATTCATCTCTCAACACCTGAGGAACGTGGACTCAGCACCAAACACACCCTGGGGCTCATTGAAATACAGAGAGCACTAAAGGGCCATGGGTCTCCATGGGATATTCTTCACATCTTCAAGACAGACAGACAATTGGAGAGGTTTTCCCACTGTAGTTAAAGAGGAACATTTCATACTGTGATTAATGAAAACTGTTTGTGGGAGTTTTAAAGTATATTTAAACAGATCATCTCCTGATTTTCATTTTACGGAAGAGGTGATAGAAGTTCCCTGAGGGCTGACACTGTGTGGTCTACTTCACGTCTCCCCTCCCCAGCCCCACCATTCCTTTCATGTCCCACCTGGGACTTCCATCCCTGGTCCTTGCATCAGACTTCTCCACTCCTCTCTGCAGCTGGAGGTTACAGCTCCACTGCACCACCTCCCACCTGCTCTCCTTAGAGAACTGACTGCACACAGGCACAGCAGGAGTTTTCCTTTGTGCTAGCCAAGAAAAGTCAAACAGAGAAAGGGAAGAAGAATCTGATGAGAAATGGTTTAGAGAGACAGATGGGAAAAGAGAGATGTGATCATCATGAGGGAGGTGGCTAAAGAGACAATCAGGCTGCTGAAAGGCAGGCGAGCTTTGAACAACCTGCTGCTCAAAGCAGCACCCAGGGGAGAGGCATCTGAATGAACAAAGAGTAGGAGAAGGGGACAATTGGAGAGGAATGGGAATGGCCTTTACCTGGACAAGTCTGTGTCTGGAAAGGTGTCTTAAGAAATGGTCACTGTATCACCACCACCAGGCAGAAGTTTATTTTGAGGATCTGCATTTGGTTTGCTCCTTGCCCTTTCTTGGAGTGGTCGGGAGGTGTTGTGCATTTTTCCTACAGTTTTTCTTTCTCATCGTCATGCTCCACAGCCCCCAGAATAATCCTGACCCACAGGTGAGGGATGGGCTCTGCCTTCCCATTGCCTGGATTTCAGAGTTAGGCCTGACTGATCCATAATATAAATAAATAAATAAATAAATTAACAAATAAATAAATAAACACCTGTGGCTTCAGAGCCACCTTTACAGAACCTTTGCCTCACTAAAATCATGGCCTCCAGTGGCCTTCTAAAACAAGTCTCTCGGGAGGCTTTGTCATTAATGCGACCCAATGGGGCCAATCATTCCTTCAAGATAATTTGGATTTTTGTTTTGGCTTTAACGTCCAAAGAAGTTTTTTTTTTAATCTCCTGTCAGTACCTGAGGATTATGGACTCAGTCCCACTGGCACCATTACAGTACTGAGCAGCCGTGAGTCACTCTCATGTAGTGTTTTTAGTGTTCAAGACTTGCACAGCTAATTGGAGAGGCTCCAGTGTGGAGGGAGATTACAAAGAGCATCAAATAAAAATTATTGAAAAGTTCTATTTTTCTGATTTTCAGTTTAGAATTCATATTCAACCACTCTTGGTGCAGAGTGTCTCTGAAAGAGGCCTGGATAGTGAGGAAAAGCCTTTGAGATCCAACACTCCATGGAGAACATTGCTCCTCACCACCCCAAACACAACATTGCTCTCATTGGCTCCCTGTGAAAGGTCCTGGATAATTTGCGTCCACCACCTTGTCACCACCTTTTCAGTGCCACCACTTCTAGCCTTTATCCGGCAGCTACTGCTCGTTCAGCTCACTCCTGTCCCCACGCTGCCACTTCATCCCTACCCACCCACCTACCCCGCATGGCACCAGCATCATCGGGGTCTCTGCGGGGAGCCCCGAGTGCACTTTGCATTTCCCCCTAAGAAAGGGAATGGTCGTTCTTGGCATCACCCAGCACGCACAGAATGTCCTGGCTTTGGAAGAAAATTCAAGACAAAAAGGGGGGACACCCACTCCCACTGGCTAACGGGTGCCGGCCGTCCCCTCCTTGACTCCCACCGGCCCTGGCCCCGCTGCGCTGGGTTTGCCCAGGGGCTCTGCAAGTGAAGAGGGGAAAGGGGGAGGTGGGGGCCAGGGAATCCAAATGAAAGTAGTCTCCAGCTGCAGCCAATAAATGGTCAGGTTGTCCTACCAGGCAGTGCTCTGGGGTCACACAGGGGTAGGGGAGTGGCAGCACGATGCTACCTGGAGGTGCTGAACGAATGCCGGCTGCCAGCCAGCAGTGGTGACCAGGTGGTGGTAGCAATGTTGAGGTGTCAAATTGTCCCTGTCTCTCCTACTTTCCTCCAATCACAATAACCAACCAAAAACCAAAAAAGCATAACCCACAAACATGGTAACAAGCAGCTCTTAAATATATAAAATTTGGAATTATAACTAGTTTTTTTTAGCCTGTTGTTATAAGATCTGTCATTATATCAGCCCTTTTTACCCAAAGTTGGACCCAAATAAAGCCTGTTGTGGTTGTTTCTATCGGGCAGAACAGGTTTGCAAATTCCTATACCCACAGCACTGAGAATCAGATACAAAACTGGGAAAGCCAGAGAAAAATCATGCAGCAAGATGTGTGCTGTGCATCAGCAGAATTCATAATATGACCTGTGCAGGGTGCAGCACCTGGATTAGAACAATCCTCACCATCAGTACAGGCTGGAGGATGAGGTTTTAGAAAGCAGCCCTGCAGAAAAGGACTTGGGGGTGCTGGTGGATGGAAAGCTGGACATGAGCCAACAGTGCACGCGTGCAGAAGACCAGAAGGGCAATCACATCCGGGGCTGCATCAAAAGAAGAGTGTCCAGCAGACTGAGAGAGGGGATTCTGGCACTTTGCTTTGGTAAAACCTCACCTGGAGTACTGCATCCAGTTCTGGAGCCCTCAATAGAAGAAGGACATAGATCTGATGGAGTGGGTCCAGAGGAGACAAAAATGATAAGGGGAATGGAACACCTCTCCTGAAAAGAGAGAGTGAGGGAGCTGGGGAGACCTTCCAGTGCTGAGGGGGCCCTACAGTACTGCTGGAGAGGGACTGTTTGCAAGGGCCTATAGAGGTCCCTTCAAACCCAAATTATTCTGTGATTCTCTGTTTGTTGTATTTTCAGCCACCTCAGTTACCATGGAGCGTGCCCAGAGATGTCCCAAGATAGGATTTTGAGGCCTGAAGGCCTAAAAATGTGGTGTACAGAGACTGATGAGCCAAGGTTCAGTGCTATGGAGACTGTGACCAGCAAAGGAGTATCATGGGAGTGCCTGAAGGGTCGCTTTGGGCCTGGTGGAGCTTTTTTTGGGGGCATGTTGGAGCCACAGAGCAACACTAATCCCAGAGAAAAAGCCACAGATCACATACCCTGCATACCAAAGCTAAAGCATGATTGGTTTAATTTCCAACCCTATGAACTTTCCAAAGGCAAGGGTCTGATTCCTTCCCAGAGGAGCCATCTGGGTATATTCGGCGTTGGAGTTAAAACTGTTCAGTTAAATTAGTCAAAATTTGGACTGGTCTCGAGATAATTAGCTCAAGCCCCATGTTGAGCACCGAAAATCTCTCACGGTTTAATGCTGGGCTGGCAACTAATTGAATTACAGATTCTCTCTATTAATCCTCTTCCCACCCCTGATAATGGAAGGAGATATAATAAGGGAGATGTGTTGGAAACTAAACTACACAACTTTAATGAAACAGTAATGATAAATTGGAAAAAATATTAATATATACAAATATAAAGGAAAATTGATACACATTCCTCCCCCCTTTCCCCCAATAACTCTCACGTCACCACCGAGGCTGCTGGGCAGCCCTGGGAAAGTCCAGGCTGGACTCCTGGGGTCAGCAGCAGTCGGGAGCTGGAGGCAGGAACACACAGATTCAGGCTGGTATGGATCAGGACCACAGGCAGAGGAATGGATGGAATCCTCCCAGGATGCTGAAGCCAACAGGGACAGGAGAAGGCAAAAGGCCAAAGGAAGGAAGAAGGAAGAAGGCAGAAGGCGTTTGACCCTCCTGATCCTTCCAATTTATACTGAGTATGATGTGTATGGGATGGAATACTCCGCGTGGTCAATTTGGGTCATTTGTCTTGGCTGCTTCTCCCTAAAGGAGTGTTCCAGATGTGACCTCTTTACTCCTTTTCTCTTTCCAGAGGGCAAAATGTTCCTCAGAACTTAGCAATGTTTTTGGCTCTGCATCCCAGTCTCCACCTGTAACTACAAAGATCGAGTGTTATCAGTCCCAGAAGCAGACGCAGTCTGAGAAACTTGCTGTTAATTTCAGTAAGTGCAACTACTTACAAGAGACTTAGCTGAAAGAAAAATTACTAGAGAGAAAATTAGCTCTATCCTGGCCAAAACCAGGACATACGGGCTGCAGGATCACATCTACCCCTCTGTGCTCATCCATGGGCTGCAGGGGAGAGCTGCCCTCTCCCCACAGACTGCAGGGGAACTTCTGTTCTGGCCCTTCCTTCATTCACTGGCCCTGGTGTCTGGTAGAGGGCTGGCAGCAGGCTTCCACCTCCTTCTCCATGGACATCTTGGGCATTTGCTGCCACAGACATTCCATGGTCACCCAGGGCAGCTGCTGACTCCTGAGGGAGGTGCTCTCCCAGATATGGGCACCCCAGGTCTCCACGGGCCTTATATACCCACAGGGTCACCATGGAGACCACCATGACAACAGTGTCCAGGCACCAGACCCTGCATCACAAAGCACTGGTGGTGGCTGTGGAAACTCTAAGGCCTGGAACTGGCTGGGACAGTGTAACAGAACAAGGGAATCATGGAATGGGGGTGGGTTGGAAGGCTTAAAGATATAAATACCCTCAGTTCCAACACAAGGTTTCTACTTCCCCTCTTTCATCCTCCTGTGTGGTTCTGACTGTCGGACAACTGACCTTCCAATACCTCTAGGGATCATAGTGGAATCCTGAGGAGGGACTGCTTGCAAGGCCCTGGACTGATTAGATGAAAGGCAATATGATTAATTTAGAGAACAGTTGATTTGGATTGGATGTTAGGAAGAAGTTTTTTACCATGAGGGTAGTGGAAAAAATGGCACATGTTGCTGACAGATGTGGTTGAGGCCTCATCTCTGGAGATTTTCAAGGTGAGGCTTGAGGAGGCTCTGAATAACCTGACCTAGTTGAGGCTGTCGCTAATTACTGCAGGGGGGTGGGAATCGATGACCATGAGAGGTCCCTTCTAACAAAAATAACTGAGTGATTCTATCATGATATGACCTTCAGCCACCTCAGTTACCATGGGGACTTCCCGGAGATCTCCCAAGATAGGGTTTGGAGTCCCCAGGCCCATGCCCAGTTTGCAGAGGTTGATGGGTAAAGGCTCTGTGCTGTGGAGACTGGTAGAGGAGTATCCTGGGAGAGCCTGAAAGGTGGGTTTGGGCATGCTGGAGCTTTTCTTCACAGTGGGAAAAAGCTTGGGCAAGAAAGAATGGCCCAAAGTGCAGCTGGGGATGCCTGGAGTGGAGAGCAGAAGAAAGAAATGTCACTGCAAGGGCCATGCTGGGGAACACCACATCCCCCAGAAGGAGCCTGGATCAGCCCAAGGCTCTGTGTGCCAAGGCAGAGGCAGGGAGGACACAGAGATGTCAGGAGATGAAGGGGACAGCAAGGTGGGGCAGGCGGGTGAAGGAGCAGAGCCTGCAGGGCAAGAGGCACAGGGGATGGGACACCGTAGGACAGACTGTGGTGGAGATGAGAGAGGCTTGGAAAAGCTGTGGAAAAGCTGGAGGCACACTTGGCAGAGCCAAGCTCTCCATGACTTTGCTGCTGGCTCTTGTCTCTGTCCCTGATGGCCATGGGGAGGGAGGGAGACAAGTGGAGCTTCCAGCACTGGGGCTCAGGGCCTCCTTGTCCATGTGAAGGAGCCTGGGAGGTGCCATAGTGCCATTCCCTCCCTCAGCCCTCAGGGCTCTCCTGGCAGCACTGCCTCCTGCTTCCTGCTCCCCCCACACCCTGGGGACACTTTCTCAGGCCTATCCCCAGTTTCCTCCCCTCCCCTCAGGGGGACCCAGACAGACGGCAAGAAACTTTGGACTTGGACTCTGCCTTGGACTTGAGGAGAAAGAAGCTTCTGCAGCTTCCTCTCCTTGCCTCTTGAGCAATTGTCATGGGCTCAGCATCAACCCCCCAGAGGGCTCATGCCAGGTGTGAGCTGGGCTCCTGGGATGGAGGGAGCTGCTGGCAAGTGGGCAGTGCTGCAGAGAGAGAGCTCTGGGCAGGAGCAGCTCCTCTGCAGAGCGCAGCAGGGCTGAGGGCACTGCCAGGGTATCTCGGGGAGATGAGCAAGGAAGAGAGAGCTTCAAGGGGGTGAAGATGGAGGGAATGAGTGCCAGCTGAGTGGAGGAGAAGCTTCCCAGCTTCTGACATGGTGAGTGTCTGGTGCAGGCCAGTGCTGGTGCAGTTCCTGGAGGCAGCATCTCCTCAAGCTGCAGAGCCCGAGCTGATATCAGGGAGCTGTAAGGGGGGAAGGGGCTGGAGGTNCCCTGTCCCCATGGAACTCACTTTATTATTCCATTCACCCCATCAGCCTCAGTCAGCAGCACCCTCTCCTTGATTACTCAAGGATGAGCTTCCCGTGCTCGTCCTGCTGCATGATCCTACAGATCATTCCCATGACCCTCCAGATCATTCTGAATCACAGAATACCTCAGGCTGGAAGAGACCCCTGAGCATCTCCTTGTCTGAGTTCCTGCTCAAGGCAGGATGAACCAGATGAGGTTGCTCAAGGGCTTCCCAAGAGTGGCTTCATCCACAAAGGGGCTGAGAGTGCTTTTGTCCCACCCCTTAGGGGGATTATTAAGAGAGTCAACACTTTTGGATCAAGTGCAGCATCAAGTCTTTTGATTCAAGTCTTAGCCACCTCTCCCAGCTTCTTATCATCAGGAACTTGCTGAGGGTACACTCCATCCCCTCATTCCGATCATTGATGAAGAGACTGAACAGAAGTGTACCCAGTACTGATCCTGGAACAACTGGGCCACAGGCCACACAGGCCACACTGGCCACAGGCCTCCAGTTTGGCTCTCTGGCACTCATCACAACCCTCTGAACTCTGTTCTTGAGCCAGTTACCAATCCACCTCACAGTCCAATCATCTGTCACACATTTCTCCAGTTTAGTTATGAGGAAGATTTGGGAGAGAGTGTCTAAAGCTTTACTGAAGTCAAGGTAAATGACATCCACTGCTCTCCCTTCATCCACCCATTTGACCATCTGTTTGTAGAAGGGTATCAGGTTAGTCAAGCAAGATAATCCACTAAAAGAAATAACTCAGATATTGTGGGTGGTTGCATTGGTACAAGCTGCTTGCTGAGTCTTTGCTGCTTGGAAGCAGGAGGCTGGTTATGAAAGTGAGAAAACAGGCAGATTAATTCAGCTTGATAATTCTAAGCTACCTACAGCTATAACTGGGATGATTTTGTATTGATGCATACAGATGTTCAAGGATGAACCCTACTCAGGTTTGCAGTGGGGCAGAAAGGGTTTGCAAAGTAGTGTACCCTCAGCACTGAGAATGAGATACAAAACTGGGAAATCCAGACAAAAATCCTGTACACAGATGTCCTTGTAATGGGGCAGAAAGAGTTTGCAAATTACTGTCCCTTGTAGCCTCAGCACTGAGGATGAGATACAAAACTGGGAAAGCCAGACAAAAAAACTGCAGCAAGATGTGTGCTGTGCATCGGTAGAATTCATAGTATTGAGCTGGACAAACTGGAGAGGTGGGCCCAGGTGAACCTCCTGAGGTTCAACAAGACCAAGTGCAGGGTGCAGCACCTGGATCAGAACAATCCTCACCATCAGCACAGGCTGGAGGATGAGGTTTTAGGAAGCAGCCCTGCAGAAAAGGACTTGGAGGTGCTGGTGGATGGAAAGCTGGACATGAGCCAACAGTGCACGCGTGCAGAAGGCCAGAAGGGCAATCACATCCTGGGCTGCATCAAAAGAAGAGTGTCCAGCAGATTGAGAGAGGGGATTCTGCCACTTTGCTTTGGTAAAACCTCACCTGGAGTACTGTCTCCACCTCTGGAGCCCTGAAGAAAGATATGACATGGACCTGATGAAGGGGTTCCAGAGGAGGGACACGAAAATGATCATGGGACTTGAGAGAGACTGCTTGCAAGGGCCTTAAGAGGTCTGTTCCAACCCAAATTATTCCTTGTCTCTCTGTTTCTCTTATTTTCAGCCACCTCAGTTACCATGGGGAGTGCCCAGAACTGTCCCAAGATGGGATTTTGAGGCCCGAAGACCTAAAAATGTGATGTACACAGACTGATGAGCCAAGGCTCAGTGCTGTGAAGATTGTGGCGACTAGAGGAGGATCCTGGGAATGCTGGAATGGTGGGTTTGGGCATGGAGGCTGGGGCTCAGGGCTGGCACCTTTGGGGAATGGGCTCAGGGCTGGGCCCTTTGCAGTCCTGACACACAGCCAGGCTTCCTCAGCACCAGAGCCACCTGCACCTTCCTTTTCCCCACCTGCCATCACTGCCTCCTGCTTCCTGCTCCCCCCACACCCTGGGGACGCTTTCTCAGGCCTGTCCCCCCCTCCCCTCCCCTCCCCTCCCCTCCCCTCAGGGGGACCCAGGCAGACGGCAAGAAACTTTGGACTTGGACTCTGGAATTGGACTTGTGGAGAAAGAAGCTTCTGCAGCTTCCCCTCCTTGCCTCTTGAGCAATTGTCATGGGCTCAGCATCAACCCCCCAGAGGGCTCCTGAGACGTGAGCTGGGCTCCTGGGATGGGAGGAGAGCTGAGAGCTGCCTGGGGGAGAAATCAATCTTCAGAGCCTCTGCCATGGTGAGTCTCTGGCTGCAGGGCAGTGAAGCTGGGCTTCCTGGAGGGGGTCTTCTCCAGCTGGCAGCCTGTGACACAGCTGATGGGACCCTTGCCATCAGGAGGATTTTGGTGGGCAGGAAGGAGGAAAAGGTTTGGCAGAGCAGGGCTGTCCTGGAGCAGCGTCAGAGGGAGAGGGCATGGGGCTGCCTTCTGCTGGGGATGGCTGCAGGGGCTGAGGGTGTGTGTGCAGGCAGGGGTTGCCAGGGCTGTCCTTCAGAGGGCCCAGGGGCTGTGTGCAGGGGTAGGGACTCTGCTGCCTGCCTGCCTGCCAGGGGCAGCTCTCAGCCTCCCGGGGAGCTCCCTGGTGCTGGCGGAAGCTGTGGCTGGCAGGAGACAGGGAGGACACGGCAGGGTCCTGGTGCTGGTGAGAGAGGGATGAATTGCTCAGGGCTTCTCACAGCTCCAGCTGATGCCCAGAATTTTTTTGAGGGGACTTTTCATTAGTCCTTTCAGGGCAGGTCTTTCCTGCTTCAGTCTGGGCTCTGCTCAGGCTCTGATTCCACTTGTCTCTGGATCAGCTTGGTGGCATGGAAACTCAGCAATGCAGGGAAGGGCAGGGTCTGTGACGCCTCAAGCATCACCTTTTAGGGGACTGGGAACTTCAGAAAGTGCCTCCAGGCAGCAGATGTGTCCATGGCAAGGAGGTGTCCATCTTCCCTCTGCCCTCTGGAGCTCTGGGCAATGCCCTCTGTGAGGCTGGGGAGGAGCTGACCCTCCCTTCATCAGACCAGCTCCCCCTTCTCTGCACGCAGTCACAGGCAATCCTCTTGCCTTACTCTGTTCTCCCCAAGTGCAGCAGAAACGCTGAGGGTTTGAGACATCCAAGAATATTCCCCAGGAGAGATGGGGGAGCTGGAATAAAAACCCAAACCTCTCTGAAACTGCCTTCTGCCACCGCAGCTCCTCAGCACTGAGAATGCAAATGCTGATGACCCCTTTTGTTTAACACTGCTTTAATAACACAAAATTGACCACTGGTCTTGCCCCTGATCCCCTGATGTCTTGGGCTCACAGCTGCAGAGCAGATCTGACTCTGTAGCAGCCATCACACAGAGGTTCTGCTCCTCGCTACACAGGCAGGCAGCAGCAGTCAGAGATCCAACCATAGAGCTGAAGGAAGATATGCTAGAAAAGTCTGTGTGGATGTGCCAGGAAAAGAAAATTTGGAAATTGTCTTTAGTTTTCCAGAGAGGTTTCCTGGACGGAAATGATGTATTTGAGAAAATCTACCTTGATTTCTCCCTGGTTTTTATCCTATGGAAAAGCACCATCCCCAGAGGCAACAGATGTCCAACAGCAGCTCCATCAGGCAGTTCCTCCTCCTGGCATTTGCAGGCAGGCGGGAACTGCAGCTCTTGCACTTCTGGCTCTTCCTGGGCATCTACCTGGCTGCCCTCCTGGGCAACGGCCTCATCATCACCACCATCGCCTGTGACCACCACCTCCACACCCCCATGTACTTCTTCCTCCTCAACCTCTCCCTCCTCGACCTGGGATCCATCTCCACCACTCTGCCCAAAGCCATGGCCAATTCCCTCTGGGACAACACGGACATCTCCTACATGGGATGTGCTGCACAGGTCTTCTTTTTGCTTTCTTCATTGCAGCAGAGTTTTATCTCCTGACTGTCATGTCCTACGACCGCTACGTGGCCATCTGCAAACCCCTGCACTACGGGACCCTCCTGGGCAGCAGAGCTTGTGTCCACATGGCAGCAGCTGCCTGGGGCACTGAGTTTCTCAATGCTCTGCTGCACACNCAGACATGGCAGCTGCCTCCACCACAAAGGTCTACCAGGAGCAATTTTCTCTTGAGGCTCTGGACTTTGTTTGCCCTTCCTGGGGAGGTCAGGAGGTGTCAGAATTTTTTTTTTATTATTCATTTTCATACTCCACTGTCCCCAGGAAGAGTCCTGACCCACAAGTCAGGGATGGGCTCTGCCTTCCTATGTTCTGGGGTTCATAGAGTGGCCTCAGTGCTTCATTATTAAATAAATAATGAAAAATCTTTGGCTTCAGAGCCTCTGCCATGGTGAGTCTCTGGCTGCAGGGCAGTGAAGCTGGGGTTCCTGGAGGGGGTCTTCTCCAGCTGGCAGCCTGTGCCACAGCTGATGGGATCCTTGCCATCAGGAGGATTTTGGTGGGCAGGAAGGAGGAAAAGGTTTGGCAGAGCAGGGCTGTCCTGGAGCAGCGTCAGAGGGAGAGGGCATGGGGCTGCCTTCTGCTGGGGATGGCTGCAGGGGCTGAGGGTGTGTGTGCAGGCAGGGGTTGCCAGGGCTGTCCTTCAGAGGGCCCAGGGGCTGTGTGCAGGGGTAGGGACTCTGCTGCCTGCCTGCCTGCCAGGGGCAGCTCTCAGCCTCCCGGGGAGCTCCCTGGTGCTGGCGGAAGCTGTGGCTGGCAGGAGACAGGGAGGACACGGCAGGGTCCTGGTGCTGGTGAGAGAGGGATGAATTGCTCAGGGCTTCTCACAGCTCCAGCTGATGCCCAGAATTTTTTTGAGGGGACTTTTCATTAGTCCTTTCAGGGCAGGTCTTTCCTGCTTCAGTCTGGGCTCTGCTCAGGCTCTGATTCCACTTGTCTCTGGATCAGCTTGGTGGCATGGAAACTCAGCAATGCAGGGAAGGGCAGGGTCTGTGACGCCTCAAGCATCACCTTTTAGGGGACTGGGAACTTCAGAAAGTGCCTCCAGGCAGCAGATGTGTCCATGGCAAGGAGGTGTCCATCTTCCCTCTGCCCTCTGGAGCTCTGGGCAATGCCCTCTGTGAGGCTGGGGAGGAGCTGACCCTCCCTTCATCAGACCAGCTCCCCCTTCTCTGCACGCAGTCACAGGCAATCCTCTTGCCTTACTCTGTTCTCCCCAAGTGCAGCAGAAACGCTGAGGGTTTGAGACATCCAAGAATATTCCCCAGGAGAGATGGGGGAGCTGGAATAAAAACCCAAACCTCTCTGAAACTGCCTTCTGCCACCGCAGCTCCTCAGCACTGAGAATGCAAATGCTGATGACCCCTTTTGTTTAACACTGCTTTAATAACACAAAATTGACCACTGGTCTTGCCCCTGATCCCCTGATGTCTTGGGCTCACAGCTGCAGAGCAGATCTGACTCTGTAGCAGCCATCACACAGAGGTTCTGCTCCTCGCTACACAGGCAGGCAGCAGCAGTCAGAGATCCAACCATAGAGCTGAAGGAAGATATGCTAGAAAAGTCTGTGTGGATGTGCCAGGAAAAGAAAATTTGGAAATTGTCTTTAGTTTTCCAGAGAGGTTTCCTGGACGGAAATGATGTATTTGAGAAAATCTACCTTGATTTCTCCCTGGTTTTTATCCTATGGAAAAGCACCATCCCCAGAGGCAACAGATGTCCAACAGCAGCTCCATCAGGCAGTTCCTCCTCCTGGCATTTGCAGGCAGGCGGGAACTGCAGCTCTTGCACTTCTGGCTCTTCCTGGGCATCTACCTGGCTGCCCTCCTGGGCAACGGCCTCATCATCACCACCATCGCCTGTGACCACCACCTCCACACCCCCATGTACTTCTTCCTCCTCAACCTCTCCCTCCTCGACCTGGGATCCATCTCCACCACTCTGCCCAAAGCCATGGCCAATTCCCTCTGGGACAACACAGACATCTCCTACAAGGGATGTGCTGCACAGCTCTTCTTCTTTGTTGCCTTTATTACAGCAGAGATTTTTCTACTGACCGTCATGTCCTACGA
>JAAWXA010000704.1:0-12008 GCA_038090715.1 Florisuga fusca | reverse complement strand
GGGGGGGGCTCTTCCGATCTCCAGAAGCTTAACATGAGCTGTCAATGTGCACTTTCAGCTCAGAAAGCCAACCGGGTCCTGGGCTGCATCAAAAGAAGCATAAACAGATGGTTGAGTGAGGTGATTCTCCCCCTCTACTCTGCTCTTGTGAGACCCCACCTGGAGCACTGTGTCCAGTTCTGGAGTCCCCAACATAAGAAGGACATAGAGCTTCTGGAATGTGTCCAGAGGACAGCCACTAAAATTGTCAGAGGGTTGGAGCACCTCCCCTCTGAAGACAGGCTAAAGAAGTTGGGGTTGTTCAGTCTGGAGAAAAGGAGGCTCCGAGGTGACCTTACAGCAACCTTCCAATATCTGAAGGGGGCTACAAGATATCTGGGGTAGGACGTGTAGTGAGAGGACAAGGGGAAATGGTTTCAAACCTGAAGAGGGGAGATTTAGGTTAGACATTAGGAAGAAATTTTTTAATTTAAAGGGTGGTGAGACACTGGAACAGGTTGTTCAAGGAAGTTGTGGCTGCCCCCTCCCTGGACATATTCAAGGCCAGGTTGGATGGGGCCTTGAGAGACCTGGTCTAGTGGAAGGTGTCCCTGCCCATGCAGGGGGATTGGAACTAGATGATCTTTAGGGTCCCTTCTAACACTAGCCATTCTTTGATTCTATCTTGACTTCATCAAGGCTTTTAATACTTTCTCCCATAACATCCTCATTAGGGAACTCGAGAAGTGTGGGCTAGATGAGTGCACAGTTAGGTGGACTGAGAGCTGGCTGTGTTACAGAACTCAGAGGGTGGTGATCAATGGAGCAGGGTTGAGTTGGAGGCCTGTAACCAGCAGTGTCCCCCAGGGGTCAATACTCGGTCTGGTCTCATTCAACATGTTCATCAATGACCTGGAGCAGGGGATAGAATGTATCCCCAGCAAGTTTGCTGATGATACAAAGCTGGGAGGGGTGGTTGACACTCCAGAAGGCTGTGCTGCTGTCCAGTGTGACCTGGACAGTCTGGAGAGCTGGGCAGAGAAGAACCTGATGAGGTTCAATAAGAATAAGTGTAGGGTCCTGCACCTGGGGAGGAAGAACCCCAAGCACCAATATAGGTTAGGGGTGGACCTGCTGGAAAGCAGTTCAGAGGAGAAGGATCTGGGGGTTCTGATAGTAAATTATACATAAACCAGCATCATGCCCTCGCTGACATTAAGGCCAGTGGAATCCCAGGTTCCGTTAGGAAGAGTGTGGCCAGTAGCTCCAGGGAGGTCATGCTCCCCGTCTACTCTGCCCTGGTGAAGCCACATCTGGAATATTGCATCCAGTTCTGGGCTCCCCAGTTCAAGAGAGACAGTGAATTACTGGAGAGTCCTGCGGAGGGCAACAAAGATGAGTGGTGGATTGGAGCATCTCTCTTCTGAGGAAAGGCTGAGAGCTGTGACTCTTTAGCCTGGAGAAGAGAGGGCTGAGGGGAGATCTTATCAGTGTCTACAAGTATCTAAAGTGTGAGTGGAAGGAAGATGGAGCCAGACTTTTCAGTAGTTCCCCATGACAGGACAAGGAACAATAGGCACAAGCTGGAACATAGGAAGTTCCATTTAAACTTAAGAAAAAACTTTTTTACTATGACAGTGACAAGGCACTGGAACAGGCTGCCCAGGGAGGTTGTGGAATCCCCTTGTCTGGAGATATTCAAAACCTGCCTGGATGCATTTCTGTGTAATGTGCTCCAGGTGATCCTGCTTTAGTGGGAATGTTGTACTGGAAGATCTCTAGAGGTCCCTTCCAATTCTGATAATTCTGTGATTCTTTGAAGAGTGTCCAGCATTCTTGGATTCCTTTTTCCTTCAGGACTTCCTTCCAAGGGACTGTCAACCAGGCCCCTAAACAGGACAATGTTTGCCCTTCAGAAGTCCAAGGTAGCAGTTCTGCTAATCCCCCTCCTTACTTCTCTGAGAATCAAAATCTCTCTAATTTCATGATCATTATGGCCAAGATAGCCTCCAACGATTACATCATTCACATGTCCTCTGTTCATAAAAAACAGGTCCAGCGGGGTGCCCTCCCTAGTTGGCTTCCTCAGAACTGTGTCAGTAAGTTATCTTCCACACACTCCATAACCTCCTGGACTGTCTCCCCTCCACTATATCGTATTTCCAACAGACATCTGGTAAGTTGAAGTCCCTGACGAGGACAAGGGCTAGAGATTTTGAGACTTCTCTCAACTGCTTATAGAATATTTCATCTGTGTCTTCATACTGGTTGGGTGGCCTATAACAGACTCCCACCATGATATCTGAATTGTTGTCTTTTCCCCTGATTCTTACCCATATACACTCAACCTTATCATTACAATCACCAAGCTCTAGACAGTCAAAACACTCCCTAACATACAGGGCCAACTCACTGCCTCTCCTTCCTTGCCTATCTCTTCAGAAGAGTTTGTAGCCATCCATTGCAGCACTCCAGTTATGTGTCATGCCACTGTGTTTCTGTGATTGCAACTATGTCATAGTTTTCCAGCTATGGAATGGCTTCCAAATGCTCCTGTTTGTTTCCCATGCTGCCTGCATTAGTGAGCTTCAGTTGTCTTCCTTCAGGGCATATCCACCTGCTGTGGTGTGGTCCTCTCCACAGGCTGGGATGCAGGTGGGTATCTGTTCCACCTTGGACCTCCATGGGATGCAGGGAGACAACCTGCTTCACCATGGTCTTCAACACAGGCTGCTCTGACACCTGGAGCATCTCCCCCCCCTCATTCTTTCCTTCTTCACTGACCTTGGTGTCTGAAGATTTGTTTCTCTGACATTTTTCACACTTCTCTTTCTCCCAGCTGCTGCACAGTGCTTTTTACCCTTTCTTATATATGTTATCACAGAGTCACCACCAGCACCTCTGAAAGGCTCAGCTTTGAGTCCATTTTGGAGCCAGCTGGAACTGGCTCTTCCTGGCACAGGGTCAGCCCCTCATCTCTTCTCACAGAAGCCACCCTTGCAGCACCTCTTTACCAAATCCTTGCCACGTAATCTCAGTACATTTTCCTAAAATTCTTCAGCTAATTTGCCCCATAATTTTTTTATGGTGTGCACAATTCTCTCCTCCAAAGCCACAGATGTTCTGCCATTTGCTGTCTTTGTAACAGCAACTCCAGGCACTACAACATTCTTTCCTGCAGCCTGCTTTGTCCACTGCTGCTTTTCCTCACAACACAGATGATCCATGTGGTGTGCAGTATGTTCCCCTTCTCCTGGCATTTGCAGTATCTCTATTCACTGTCATCCATTTAAAGTAAAGAGATTGCATGCTAAGAATCTGCTGCTAAGCATGTAACTGGATGACCAGTTTCTATCAGTCAAGTTTCAATCCTTTATTCTCATAATTTGTTGCACAAGCAATAAAACTCTGTAGCCTAAATGCAAGGCAAAACAAAAATAACACATCTGTCTGTATTGCAAGCATCAGGATCTGTGTACACCACTAGAATTCTCTGCTAACAAGATAAAGGGGTGGTTTTCAGAAGTGCAATTAGATATAGATTAGATATAGATAGATATAGAGTAGATATATTTGTAAGAATGTAATTGGATAATCTCTTACCCACTGACTTTTAATGGGAGATCTACCACTGAAAATTTCCTATGTTGTAAATTTGCTGAAAAGCAAGGTCAGCTTGACTTATTCCAAAGACCAGCCATTGTCAGTGTAAGTTGGTAAAGAATAAACTAGTGAGATTCAAGTGCAGGTAAAGTACTAGAACACCACCTTTATTATTGCTTTACATGCAACTTTGGATTTTTCTTAATTGCTACTTTAGTTTGGGGGTTTTTTTAAATATTAAGTAGCATTTTAGAAAACTAAATTATTGCTCAGGCATCTCTTACCATTAGAGTCCTCTACATCTTCAGCAGAAGTGTGGTTCTTGGAGGTGTGGTAGCCAAGTGAGGCTGAGAGGCTAGCAACACAGGCTCTTGGTAGTGTCAATGCTTTCCCATGCACTCTCAAGGAATGCTCTTTCAGCTGGCTGATTGTCATGGTGGAAAATGTGCAGGAAGAACATTTGTAAGCATGTTCACCTGGATGAGTGAAATACAGGCAAGTCATCAGCTCACAAAAGCAACAAAATGGGATCCCCATTCTTTTCCCGCTGAACTCAGCAGCGAAATTCCTATGGCTTCCCTTCAGTGTGAGACTTATTCCAAAGAGAACAGTGTATATGTCCCTGTTGAAATAGTCTGGAGTCTGCAGGTATAGACACCCACTTTGGGACCAAAGTTTTGCTTTTTGACAACTCTAGGTCCTCGTTAAATTATTGGTATCAGAAAACAAAGAGCAAACTCTTAGAATGCCTGCGCTGTATAAGAAGAAAACAGAATCTTGGATGAAAACAGAGCCACTTGACTAGAGCATTTCCAAATGTCTTTGGGAGGAAAGCAAGGGTGAATTCCTCTGTGTTTTTCCATGCAATCCCAATATCCAGAATAATTACTAAAGAAACCAGAAGGAGACTATAAAATGATAACAAGAGAAAAAAAATGTATCACAGCCAGTCAAAACAAGCACATAAAGAGATTAGCAACCATTCTCCATGAAAAAAAACCCTCCACACACATATCACAAAACTTCTATAGTAATCGCAGGGACAAAATACAGACTCTAAGAAACCCACATTGCTGTCTCTGAAAAAGATCAA
This sequence comes from Florisuga fusca, assembly GCA_038090715.1. Lineage (NCBI taxonomy): Eukaryota > Metazoa > Chordata > Aves > Apodiformes > Trochilidae > Florisuga > Florisuga fusca. The sequence continues at coordinate 7,333 of JAAWXA010000704.1, read as the reverse complement.
AATCTGAAATGGTGAAACAAACACACAAATGGTTTATTTTCAAAGTACAGTCCACACTTGAATATAATTGCCAAATTAGAAATTTGAAGACAGCTAGTGACTATATTCCCTATTTTTCAATAACAGTTCAGGTAGACAGCACCCTCTGAAAATGTGTTTGATTTAAGAGGTTAAACTATAGTTTTCATTAGTGTGAATCCACAGAAAACTTAGGAAATTTTCTATTGCTAGGTTTGCATTTCGTAATTATTATTTTGAAATATATAAATAAGTGCACCTTTATAATTTTTTCATGGGATTGTCTCAACACCTGAGATGCATCCAAAGCATCATGTCCCAGATGATTTACACTCTGGGCAAAAACTCTAGGTTACAGTCTGTTTCAAAGTGAAAACAAATTACAACACATTTAGAGATACTACACATAATTCTGCTCTATGCCAAAGGAAGCAGCACATAATTAATGAGAATAAATGTTAGATGGGTATGTGGAAGGAGAGTATCTGTTCCTTTAAGGGTATCTGGCCAAGGGCCTTCTTCAACACAAAAAAGGATAATAAGAAAAGGAGGAATCCGTAAACAAGAACATTTAGGGACATAAAGCAGGCCAAAATATGATAGGGGAGTCAGTGATGAGAACCAAACCTGGTCAGTCACACTAATCAATGAGGATGTGTAAGAGTGTGAGAATGTTTATTCCAGCAAAGTTACCTGATCAAGGACCTTCTCAATTGGGAAACCAAAGGAAAAAAGGGTGAAATCAGAAACAAAAATATACAGAATCATGGAGACAATGATAAGAAACACCTCTCACCAGTCACACTAATTGATGGGCTACTGAGAAACCACAGTCTCTACTTCCAGAAAGATCAAATTGGACCTTGCAACTTATAAGAATGCAAACCAGGGGGAATCCTAGATACTGGATTGGAACTAGATGATCTTTAAGGTCCCTTCCAACTCAAACCATTTTGTGATTCTGTGATTCTATGTATTACTGGAAGACTGTTTAAAAAGATCCATAAGGTTATTATTCAATAGGTTGTATTGCTAAAGAATTTACTGGAAACAAAACAGGAAAAAGAGAGACACAGAGAAAAGAGAGTGCTACAAGAGGGAAGGTGTTCTCAACTCAGAGTGCAAGCAGCTTCTCATCAAGACATAGCATGAACCCAATGCAGAGTGTACATGTGGCACAGATAGAGCACATGCTCTGAAAGAGTATGCAACAAAGAAACCGTAAAAGACCACGTGACCAACCCAGAGAGAGAGAAAGACCAGGCAAAAAGAGTATGCACAAGCCAGAGGGAGAGACACCCAGAAAGGGAGAAAGAAAGAGCAGGTGATCCAGAGGCAGGGAAGGCATGTGACCCAAAGAGAGACCTTGACACAGACAGGGGAAATGAGTGTGACCAAGAGAGATAGAGAGCAAGAAAGACCAAGAGAGAACATAAGCATGGCCCAGAGACAGAGCATAAACCAGTTAGAGTGTAACCCAAATAAATATATAAAGTGAATGTGACCCAGAGACAAAGAGACAGAAAATCTGACAGACAGTGCATGTTGCAGAAAGACATAGAGCGTGACCCAGAAAGTGACTCAGAGGCAGAAAATGTGACCAAACCCATGTCACCCACAGAGACTGAGACAGAGAGAACGAGTTAAACATGGGGAGGAAAGTGTGAACTAGAGGGGGGGGGGAGGGGGGAGCAGCATGAGCCNACAGATGGAGAAAGCAAGAGGGGGGGGAGGGGGGAGCAGCATGAGCCAGCAAGATGGAAGGAGTTGGTGTCACCCAGAGAGAGAGCATGTGACTGACAGAGAGAAAATAGGCCATAGAAAAAGAGCGTGTGAGTCGGAATAGGGTTGGTGATGGGGTGTGACTTAAAGAGCACTAGCATGACTGCTAGCATGCCCAGAGAGGGCATGATCCACAGACAGCCAGTGTGAACCAGAGAGGGAGAAGGCACATGACTGAGAGAAAGAGAGCTTAACCCAGAGAGAGAGAGATGGTGAATATGACCTAGTTAGAGAGCAAGTGCAGCCCAGAGAGGGAAAAATGATCCAGATCAAGAGAGAAAAAGACTGCTGCCCAGTGCAGGAAACTACCCATACATAAGGGGCAACTCAAAGAGAGAATGAGTGTGCAGGACCCAGAATGAGAGAGAGAGAGGGGCAGGCAATTCAAACCAGAAAAAGAGAGTGACCCACAAAGAGAAGGGGGAAGATTCAGAGGAAGAGAGAACTTGTGGGACAGAGGTCGGCTAGGAATAAAAAAGAGAGAGATGGAGGAGGGGGGCATGACCCAAAGGGAGGGAGCATGCACATGACACATGGGTGGTGGACCCAGAATGAGACCCAGAGAAAGACAGTATCCTAGAGAGAAAGAGACACAAAAAGCATGACAGAGAGGTCAATCAAGAGAGAAAGAGAGAGAGGATGACCCAAAGGAGGATGACCCAAAGAAGGGGTATGGCAACCCATAGAAAGAGGGTAACCCACACAGAGGGAGAGAGAGAAAGCCAGAGCAAAAGAGGTTGGCCAACCAGGGGATGGGGGTGGGGGGGCATGAGGGATGGGAGAAGAGAGAAGTCAAGCCAAAAAGGGGGTGGGGAACCAAAGGGAGAGAGAAGTGATGAGTGGGAGAGTGGGCACTATAGAGGTCAACCCAGAAAGAGAGATATCTGTGGGGGGGGACAAGAGATAAATACAGATGAAGGTCGATAGGAGGAGAAAAANAGGGAGGGAGGGAGAGGGTTGCCCACAGAGAAGGTGGGTGACCCATAGGGAGTGAGCAAGGGGGCCACCCAAAGATGAGGTGGCAACCCAGAGACAGAGAGCATGTAATCCACAGAAAAAGAGAGATTACATGACCCAGAAAGAGAAAGCCTGACCCAAAGAGAGTGGCCCAGAGACACATGCTGAGCATAACCTACAAAGAGAATGGGTGTGACCAAGGGGAGGAAAACTCAGAAAACCTGAGAGATTGACCCAGGGAAAGGGCAACCCAAAGGAGGTGGCAGCAATGCAAAGAGGGGGTGAGTGACAGTGACAATGACTCAGAAGGAGACAGAGAGAGGGAGAGCACGGGTGACAGAGAGACAGAAATAGGGAGAGCAGGGAAGAGGAAGATTGAGTAAGAGAGGATGGGGGGGAAGACATGGTATGGATCCAGAGAAAGAATGAGAATGCAAGCGAAGGCAACCCAGAGAGAGAGAGAGTTTGGTACCCTAGGGTGGAGGGTCAATGGAAAGAGAGATGCCCAAACTGTTTGAGGGAGCCATCAACCCAGAAAAAAAGAGAGAGTCAGAGAAGAAAGGGCAGCACAGATGGAGAAAGCAAGAGGAAGGGGGAGGGGGAAGGGCAGGGCAGAAACCCAGACTGTGGCAACCTTAGAGAGAGAGATGAATTGAGAGTGAGAAAGAGGTTGTCCAAGAATATGAGCGAGACAGACTGGGGAGGGGGGGGGCGAAAGGTTGACACAAAGATAAAGAGAGATGGAGAAGGGGAATGACAAATACAACCCAGAGAGCAAGAGTGAGGGCATGGGAGGGGGGTGTGAACCCAGAAAGAGAATACATAACCCAAAGAAACAGAGTGCACATAACCTGTCAAAAGGGAGGGAGATACACATAGAAAAACTTTGACCAGAGACAGTGTGACCAACAGACAGGAGGGGGGAGGAAGGGATGGACCTAGCAAGAGATGGACCCAGTGAGAGACAAAGAGAGAGGCCAGCCCAGAGAAAGCAAGAAAGGTTGGCCTGGAGAAGGAGAGCATGAGAGGACAGCTCAGAGCAACCCATAGAGGGCAACTCATAGAGGGAATGAACAATTTTGACACAGAAAATGAAAGAGACAGAGAAGGGGAAAGGGTGGGGGAAACAAGAGTGCCAAAAATGGGAGGGAAGAAGAGAGAGAGACAGGCCAAGAATTACAGAGAAAGGTAGGACAACCTGTCCTGGCTTGGGCCAGGATAAAAGTGATTTTCTGGTTTGTACTTTTGCTTTTAGCTAAGTTTCTTGTAAGTAGTTGCACTTGCTGAAATTAACAGCAAGTTTCTCAGACAGTGTCTGCTTCTAGGACTGATAGCACCAGATGTTTATAGTTACTGCCAGGCACTGGTATGCAGAGCCAAGGACACTGCTCAGCTCTGAGGAACATTTTACCCTGCAGAAGGAGTAAAGAGGTCCCACCTGAACCCCTCCTCTGGGGAGGCCCGAGACAAGATAGATGCCAGAACTGACCAAACAGAGTATTCCATCCCATACACGTCATACTCAGTATAAATTTAAGGGATCACAAGGGTCAAACACCTTCCTGCCCTCTTCTTCCTGCTCTTCCTTCGCCGGTTCCCTGTTTGCTTCGGCATCCTGGGAGGATTCCGTCGCTTCGTCTGCCTGTGGTCCTGATCCGTGCCAGCCTGAATCTGTGTGTTCCTGCCTCCAGCTCCCGACTGCTCCTGACCCCAGGAGTCCAGCCAGGACTTTTCCAGGGATGCCCTGCAGCCTCGGTGGTGACGTGAGAGTTATTGGGGGAAAGGGGGGAGGAACGTGGTATCAATTTTTCCTGTATATTTGTATATATTTAGTAATTTTACCTATTTATCATTACTGTTTCATTAAAGTTGTGTGTTGTAGAATGTCGTAGAATACCCTGGAATCGGGGTGTGCACAATCCCATGTCTGTGTATATAATCCCTTACCTGAGGCCAATTACATCGGCCCTTACTACTGACCTTATGCAGCTGGGATTCGTTCTCTATAGGTAAACACACCGGGTGTCCAGTAATAAGTTATGTTGGTGTGAGGTGGCGGGGGGGGGTGTTCACACAAGCACTATATAAGAATCGTAGCTGCGCAATAAAGTTTGAAGCTTGTTTATCAATCACATTGATTGTACGAGTCTTCCCTCAATCCGCTTCTACAGTTGTGTAGTTTAGTTTCCAAGCCATAAGTCTCTTTCCCTTATTCTCTCTCCTTTCCTTATCAGGGAGGAGAGGGGGATTAATAGAAAACATCTGTTACTCGGTTTCATTGACGGGCCAGTGTTAAACCGTGACAGATTTATTGGCGCCCAACGTGAGGCCCGAGCTAATTGGATCGAGTCCAGTTTAAATTTTGACTAATTTACCTGAATAGTTTGAATTCCAACTCCAGTACCAATATGGCTTCGCTGAGTGGGAATCAGACCTTTTCCTTTGTAAATTTCACAGGGTTGGAGATTAAACCAATTGTGCCGTACCTTTGGTATTTAGGGTACGCAATATGCTGTTTTGCAGCTGGAATGAGTGTTAATAGCTTTAATAAGCACTGCTTGAGAAAAGTAATTTTGATATGGTCTGCAATGCTAGTATACAGTGCAGTACACGATGCAGTGGTGTTTCATACAAGGATTAAAAACTTGGTTGGTAATTACAATTTCAGCCTTCTTTTGAGGAAATATACCACTCTTGGGCTGAATTCACCGGATTCTATTCAAAGTGGCATTATGTTTATTATAGTTTTGAATCTCCTGCTTGTTGTAGTCAGTGTTTATCAGGCGTGTGTGAATAGTCTCATCTGTTATCATATGTTGGTGAGAAGTAAGCAGCCTGCAGTTAGGGGAATTGAGCTCACCTCAGCAACGTCTCACCCCCCCTCACGCAAGGGCACAACTCAGATACGTCCGGCGAGCATTGACAGCGTATCTGCTACAACTGCAGCTGCTTCCTCTGCCCCCACAGACACTGCTGCTGTTCAGAAAGCGAGCCCTGCTGCTGGTACTGCTGCAGACACCACAGCCTCTCCCCCACAGCCCACACAGTTACTTGTTGACCCTGTGACTAGGAGAAAAGGAAAACAATTGAAATCAGAAACCAGCCTTAAACCTTCAAAGTCTGAACAGCACGACCAGGTGATAGAGGAAATAGAGGATACTACCTCTCCTTCTAGAGCATCTAGAGCATAGTCAGATGATGAGGACTCAGACCTAGAATTTGATCAGTCCTATTCCATGAGGGACTCGCGTACTCTGAGAAAAGACTTGAGCTGTTTTTCAGGTGAACTACTGCTCACTTCGTTACTCCGATGCTGGATTGATGGGGCTGCTACCATAACATTAACTCAGAACAAAGCCAGGCAGTTAGGATCCCTGGCCAAAGATGCAGGTATAGATCGGGCATTTGGGGAAAACAGTAAACCCCCCAGCCTATGGAGACGACCCTTGTCAGCTGTAAGGAAGAGACGTCCCTACAAAGACGAAATAGACTGCCCAAAGATTAAAGCAGCCACACCTGAAAAAGCTATCAGGTATCTGGAAGAAGTGGCTGTACGAGATATGATCTATACTGATGAAAACATTGAAGATCCTTATCACATGCCATGCCCTAAACCTATGTTGCGAAGGTTTCTACATGCTGCACCACCACCTTTTAACCATACACTATCAGTAATGCCCGGGTCTCAGCTGTAAAGGGAACAGCTGAGAAACTGCATTCACCCTATCTTCCTCAGATAGGAGGAGGACCCCGCATTGCAGCCATTAAAAGGAGACTCCCTCCTATGAGACAGAATCGAGGGAAACAGAATTCAGCAAGAGGAATCCTATGGACAATCCTGTGTGAGTGTGGAAAGGACATGAAAAAGTGGGATCAGAAGCCTACTGCTGTCCTACAGGACCAAGTAGTGAAGTTGCTGAGTAAGACAAATACAAAAGGAGGTCCTTCTATAAAGAAGTCTGCTCAAGTCTCCAGTGTGCAGTTACCTCATCCAAATATGCTGGTGACTCAAGATCCCTGTACATCAGGTGTGAGTACTGGAGATGCAAACCCCAGTAATGCACATCCTGACAATGTTGTAAGTGCTCAAGCTTAGAGGTGCCCTGCCTCCAGCCAGGTGGAGGAGAGGGACCACCAAATTTATTGGATTGTGTGGATTCGATGGCCTGGCACATTAGAGCCACAAAAGTATAAAGCCTTGGCGGACACTGGTGCACAGTGCACCCTAATGCCATCGAATCAAAAAGGGACAGAATCCATCACTGTTTCTGGAGTGACGGGGGGATCTAAAGAACTGAGTAATGTGAAGGCTGATGTGAGCCTCTGTTGTAGAATGTCGTAGAATACCCTGGAATCGGCGTGTGCACAATCCCATGTCTGTGTATATAATCCCTTACCTGAGGCCAATTACATTGGCCCTTACTACTGACCTTACACAGCTGGGATTCGTTCTCTATAGGCAAACACACTGGGTGTCCAGTAATAAGTTATGTTAGTGCTAGGTGGTGGGGGGTGCGTTCACACAAGCAATATATAAGAATCGTAACTGCGCAATAAAGTTGAAGCTTCATAGAAT
>JAAWXA010000701.1:0-12881 GCA_038090715.1 Florisuga fusca | reverse complement strand
AGAACCAAGGTGAGTGTGAAATGAAAATGAAAGAAAGAACCCTCATGGCAGTACCCACTGGGTTGGTCATTGTCTCCCTGAGTTTACACCTGAAGGCAGTGAATTAACAGCCTCTTGTCTCCAGGCCCCATGGGCTTTGTGTTGAGGTTGCGTCAGCACCACCCAGCTCTGATATGTCCCCTCCCCCTGCCCATGCCACAAACCTGATGTCCCCAACCCCCCCAAGACCAAACCCTTGTGTCCCCCGCCCGTTCCAATTTCCAACCTCGCCCCCCAGGTCGTGTTCCTCCCCCGCTATGCCCATCCCCACCTTTTCTTCCTCCCCCCACTACTTCTCAGGATCACACTGCAGCTCCCAGGAGGTTTCGCTCAGCCACCCCGGGGCTGCACCCACACCCCCTGACCCGCAGCCAGGACCCCCCAACTGGTGACCACCAGAGCATTGCCCCCCCCTTCCCACCGGCCTGGGCTGTGCCCCCCCTGCAGGTACCGGGATGTGGTGGGAGGTGATGGGAGGTGATGGGAGGGGGGTGGTTATCCCAAAACTGCCCAGACTGGGCGAGAGCAACACAAAATGGGGCAGGGGAAAGATGGGTGAGAGGGGGGAACTAAACTTATCCCTGAGGTGAGGGTGGTGCGATTGGTGAGCCCCCAACTTTTTAAGGAGGATGGAGGAGCTGTGATTGGGTCTCCTTCACCTCATCTGGGGGTTTCCAACTCGTTCTGGTTTGCAGGGCTGTGATAGGGGATCCCCAGGCCATCCCAATGCTTTGGGGGCTGCAATTGGGGACCCTCAAATCACCCTGGAGCCAGGGGTAACGAGTGCAACCCTGGAATCCTTCCAGGGGACTTCAGAATCCCAGGGCTCAGAACCACTATCAGGGACTCCCAAAACATCTCAGGAGACCCCAACTCATCCCAGTGGATGGCAGCTCGTCCTGCATTTGGGTGCAACAGGTCATGGTCAAGGTGGGATTTGGAACCATGATGGGGAAACCAAATTCATACCAAGCGGTTCAGTGAGATATCAGACCCCTAAATCACTTAAGGGATTTAAGACAGCAATGGGGGAGTACTAAATTACCTCTTGCAGTGTCAGTTTGATTGTGTCATCACAGTTCAAGCCAGGAGTGGCTCAACACACCAGCACCCCCTCTCCCACACAATGGCCCCTTTGGGTTTTGGGTGCCAGTGTAGCTTCTAAATATGAAGTAAAGGAAGATCAGTGGGTGTCCAACTCCATGGGTAACCTCCCTATTCCACCTCGAACTCCATTTTCAGCCACAGTATGTTGATGTAGGTTTTGACTGCCCTCACCCCAAAAAAAGCCAAAGCTCTTCTTTGTCACCACAGTTGGGCTTCTTTATCAAACACGGGGTGACTCCATCTGGGCAAAAACCTCTCTGCATGTCCTAAGGGTAGGAAAGATTTTGGTATAAGTGTGATTTTGGTGAAAATTCATTGAATCCATCCAGGAGAAAAATTGGACATCAGGCAGGAACGCAAGAGAAGGTTTAGGATCTGCTGGACCCATCTCCACCATGAGAAAATCCATCCGTGTGAGAGACCCCAGAGATGTCCTGACTCTGTGAGATGGTTTAGTGACAGCTTGGATCTGGTCCAAGGGTGACACCATCCCACAGGCACCATGTCCTACACCTGCCCTGACTGCAGGAAACGTTTTAGTGTGAGATGGAATTTTATCCGGCATCAACGGATCCATACAGTAGAGAAACCCTTTAAATGTTCTGAGTGTGGGAAGAGGTTTACCCAGAGTTCCCATTTATCAGAGCATCACCGCATCCATACAGGACAGAAACCCTATAAGTGTCTGGAGTGTGGGAAGGAGTTTACCCGAAGTTCCAGTTTGTCAAAGCATCACCTCATCCATACTGGAGAGAAACCCTATAAGTGTCTGGAGTGTGGGAAGGAGTTTTCCCAGAGTTCCAGTTTATCACAGCATCACCGCATCCATACAGGAGAGAAGTTGTATCCCTGCACTCACTGTGGGAAAGCCTTCAACAGGAGCACCTCTTGGATTAATCACCAACATGTCCACAGTGGAGAAAAACCCTACACGTGTCCCCAGTGTGGGAAGAACTTCACAGCCAGCTCAGGTCTCAACCAACACCTACGGTCCCATACGGGTGAACGTCCCGACAAGTGTCCCGACTGCGGGAAGAGTTTCCGTCAACGCTGCCATTTGAAGTCCCATAACGCCTCCATACCAGTGAAAAACATTAAAGCTGCTCCCAGTGCAAGATGAGATTTCACTGGAAATAAGATTTCATCTGTCATGACTCGACCCATCACAGATGAAATCTTATTTCCAGTGAAATCTCATCTTGCACTGGGAGCAGCTTTNTCTCTGTCTAGATTTGTATAATAGACAGTCCTTATCCAACGAGGAGAAGAGAACGTTGTGTGGAACAGTGTTGAATGCTCTGCACAGCTCCAGGTAGATGACATCTGTTGCTCTGCCTTTTTCCACCAAAAAGGTTGTTCCCTCACTGATAAAAGGCCACCAAATAAGTCAGGCAGGACTTGCCTTTAGTGAAGCTGTGTTGGCTGACACCAATCACCCCTTTGTTATCTGCTTGCCTTAGCAGAGCCTTCAGGAGGATCTGCTCCATGATCTTGCCAGGCACGGAGTTCCTAGGATCACAGAATGGAGACAGAGATGAGACTGACTGGCCTCGAGTTCTTCTCTTCTTTTTTTCTAGGTTTGAAAATGGGGGTTTTGTTTCCCCTTTCTCTAGGCTTGCCATGGGATGGTGGACAGGCTATCAGCATCCTTGAAGAGCCCGCTGTTGGGATTTGGAGGGAAAATGCTCCAAAGAAAAGGCTTGGAGAATCACACTGCTGGACCTGCATTCATTCTCCTGGGATTTTCTGGCCAGTCCAGCCTGCAGGGACTGCACTGCATGGCCTTCCTGCTCACCTACCTGGTGGTCCTCACAGGGAACAGCCTGATTGCACTCATCACAGTGGTGGACTCAAGCCTCCACAGCCCCATGGATTTCTTCCTGAGGAACTTGTCCTTTCTGGAGATCTGCTACACATCAGTCACTCTGCCAAAAATGCTGGTGGGTTTCCTGATGGGAGATGGCAGGATCTCCTTCCTTGGCTGTGCTGCCCAGCTCTACTCCCTGGTTTTGCTGGATGGTACCGAGTCCCTTCTGCTGGCTGCCATGGCCTATGGCCCCTACACAGCCATCAGTGACCCTCTGCACTACAGCCTCATCATGAGCAGGGGGGATCAGGGATGGTTGTTGTACCAGTGCAAGTAGTTAAGACCTACCAGGTGTTCACTTTGCCCTTCTGTGCATCCTCCAGTTGGGATGTAGAAAGAGGAATGGAAGAGTAAGAGCAGAAAAATCATGGGTCAAGGGTAATCCTAAAGAAGACCTGAACCACATTCAGGAACATGCTGGTTCCCAGCAACAGGACCAGACAGTTTTCAACATACCAAGGACATTAAAAACTTCAGAAATTAATGATGGCCATGCTGGCTGCAGGTCCCGGGTCAGTGTCACCATCAGTGTCACAAAGCACAGCCCAATGATGCCCTTGAGCAGGCTCCAGAGCTGGTAGCCAGCACAACAAGGAATAAGGAAGGTGTGACATCTCACAGTTCTAAGAACAGCTCTGAGACCAAACCAACCAACATGGTGACCAGTGACTCTTAAACCCAGACAGGGAATAATTATAACTAGATATTTTCACATTCTCTGATCAAATCTATCATTATCTCATCTCATGCCTTACGTAGGCCCAAATAAAGACTGTTGTGGTTGAACCCCATCCAGGCACTGAGCACCTCAAAGCCTCTCACTAACATACAACCCAACAGTGGGATGGAGGAAAACATATGAATATTTACTGATTGAGATAAATCCATAAATTAATGGGTCAGGGCCTGTGGGAGGCATGGAGGGCACGGCCAGCACCCGTGAGCCAGTGGGAGTGGGTGTCCCCCCTCTTTGTGTTGTTTTCTTCCAAAGCCAGGACATTCTGTGCGTGCTCGGTGATGCCAAGAAGGACCATTCTCTTTCTTAGGGGGAACTGCAAAGTGCAGCCTGCAGGGCGTTATTGCTGGCAGTGCAGAAAGCAGCTGCAGTAGGAAAGAGAGGCTGCTGGGAGCTTTTGGAAAGGGACACTTGTAATGCATTGCTCCTCCTGCCCCTAAGGGAAGGTGTCCTGCAGGCAGGGCAGGAACGGGCTCGCTGACGCTTCCTTCCCAGAGATCCAATGAGAGCAGTGTTGTGTTTGGGGTGGTGAGGAGCAATGTTCTCCATGGAGTGCTGCATCTCAAAGGCTTTTTCTCAGTGTCCAGGTCTCTTTAAGAGACACTCTGCATCCAATACCAGTTGAATATAAATTCTAAACTGAAAATCAGAAAAATAGAACTTTTCAATAATTTTTTTTTATGCTCTTAGTAATCTTGCTCCACACTGGAGCCTCTCCAGTTATCTGTGCAAGTCTTGAACATTAAAAACAACACAGGGTGACATGTCTGGTGAGTACTGCAATGGGCCCCATGGTTCCAGTGGGACTGAGTCCATGATCCTCAGGTACTGACAGAAGGCTGAAAAAACACCCTCTTAAGAACTTAAAGCCAAAATAAAAACCCAAAATATGTTGAAGTATTGATTGGCCCCATTGGGTCTCATTACTAAAAAGCCTTCCCAGAGACTTGTTTGAGAAGATCACTGGAGGCCGTGATTTTAGTGAGGCAAAGATTCTGTAAAGGTGGCTCTGAAGCCATAGGTATTGATCTATTTCTTTGTTTATGTATTTATTTATTTATTTATTTTATGGATCAGTCAGGCCAAACTCTGAACCCCAGGCAACAGGAAGGCAGAGCCCATCCCTCACTTGTGGGTCAGGACTCTTCCTGGGGACAGTGGAGTATGAAAATGAGTAATAAACAAACTTCTGAAACATCCTGACCTCCCTAGGAAGGGGAAACAAAGTCCAGAGCCTCAAGACAAAATTACTTCTGACAGACCTTTGTGGTGGAAGCAGCTGCCATGTCTGAGGTGACAAAGCCCTCGATCCTGTTGGGCCTTTCAGCCTTGCAGAGCCCTTGGCCACCTCTCCTGCAGGCTGCCCTACACTGTCCATGCCTGCAGCTCCTTCTTTAAACTGCTTTAAAGAGACTTTAAACTGAAGGACAAGGAGGGAGAAACTCAAGATATCAATAATCACTCCACCATCACCACTACAACTGATCAGGGATTAAACCAGAAATACTGCTGACCCCAGGAGTCCAGCCTGGACTTTCCCAGGGCTGCCCTGCAGCCTCGGTGGTGACATGAGAGTTATTGGGGGTTGGGGGGAGGAACATGGTACCATTTTTTGGTATATTTGTATGTATTTAGTAATTTTTCCTCTTTATCATTAATGTTTCATTAATGTTGCGTAATTTAGTTTCCAACCCATAAGTCTCTCTCCCTTATTCTCTCTCCTTTCTTTATTAGGGTGGGGAGGCGGATTAATAGAGACCTTCTGTCATTCACTTAATAGCTGGACCAGCATTAAACCCTGACAGATTTATTGGCGCCCAATGTGGGGCTTAAGCTAATTATCTCAAGCAATTAGCTTGAGCCCAGTTGAAATTTCAACTGATTAATATGAATAATTTGAATTTTGACTTCAGTGGGTGGATATCCAGATGGTTCCGCTAAATGAAATTCAAACTATTTTCTTAGGAAATTTCACAGGGCTGGAAATAAACCAATCATGCTGTACCTTTGGTACTCAGGGTATGTGACCTGTGGCTTTTTATCTGGGATAAGTGTTGCTCCATGGTTCATTCTTGGTAAGAGCTGCTTACAAACCGTTGTTGTGACATGGTCTTCAAAAGTGTGGTACATGGTACAGTGTTTTTTCACACACCGAGGAGATTCACATGGGATACACATTTCATACACATAGGAAATATCCCTATAAAGAGGAAATAGATTGGTCATAGCTCAAAGCAGACACACTTGGAAAACCTATCAGGGATCTGAAAGAATTGTCTGTACAAGATGAGATCTATACCAGTGATGAGACTGTAGATCCTTATCACATGCCATGCCCTAAGCCTATGAGGCAAAGGTTTGTGCATGCTGCACCATCCCCATTTAACCATATACTATCAGTCATGTTATGGGTTCCTGGAGAAATGGAACAGGCTGTGGGTGATGTGATTAAAACAGCAGGAGAATATGAAGATGCTGTCATGGCTCCTCATCGGGCCTGGGTCTCATCTGGAAAGGGAACAGGTGAGAAACTGCACCTACCCCATCACAAAGCCCTGGTGGTGCTGTGGAGAGCCCAGAGTGGAGCAGGAAAGCCCTGCCCTGAAGGGACTCCTGAAAAGTCCCCTCAGAACTATTCTGGGCATCAGCTGGAGCTGTGAGCNTCGCTAGAAAAGAATCTGGCTAAAAAGCCCCAGAACATCTTCCTTGCTTGATTAATTGATTGATTGATTTCTGGTGAAGCAGTAGTTATACAGAAACAAAAGTAGTATTTTAAAGAAACATATATGCAATGGTTTTATAGAAGTAGTAGAAATGTATAAGCAATAGTTTAAGGGAGCCTCATGGAAATTTATTAGCTGACTAACATAGGTAGGTGTGTGTAAGGCAAGGCTGTATGTCATAATGGAATGTAGTTACCATGGAAAACTTATCCATGAGAGCAGATTATGGTATATATGAAGGTTGCTGAAATCTGCAAAAAGAACAAAACTGAGAAAAAATTAATTAGGAGGTTTTTTTGTATTTATAATTTTGCTGCATTTGTGTAAATTTTCCATTCTTATTTGGTTTTGTTATGCTCTGCTGCTGTGGAGTTTGTGATCATTGTGCATAAAGAATAAAGTTACTGCAGGTAATGCCACCGATAAGTGGCATTACATTTGAAGTGCCCTATCCTCAAAAACAACAGTTTGCAAAGTGCACCTCTTTAGCAATGGAATTAAAAATGCTTTTGGAGAACTAAATTCACAGGTACAACAAATCCCAAGGCTGTTGCTACAGAACAGGTGGTTGTGCTGGAGTGCCCTGACATTTCCTGTAGCCCCACAGGGCTGTGCTTGGCCACTCAATGGAGCAGCTGCCCTGACTGAGGTTGGACCACCCCTGGCACCTCCAGGTGGCCAAGGGGACAATGACCTCACTCCTTGACAGAGCCCTTGGCCACCTTTCCTGCAGGCTGTCCTACACTGTCCATGCCTGCAGCTCCTTCCCTTCAGGCTGTTGTCACCCTTCCTGCTTTCCCACCTGAATCTCACCCTAACATTTCCAGACCTTCTCTGGTGACTCTCTGCTCTCACTGGCTTTGTCTTGAAAACAAAATCCTGGGCTGATACAGGACCCCTCTGGGTAAACCTCGAACACAAGGATACCCTGGGGGTGAGACTTCTTGTTCTTTCCCTCCTGTCAGAAATTTCCAAGGTGAACTGTTTGAGGATGAACCANCTCTTTTTAAGATGTCCAGGGACGAAGAATCGATTACTTCCCTGGGCAACCCATTCCAATGCCCTTCACCAGCCTGGTTGCCCTCGTTTGGACCTGCTCCAAGACCTCAATCTCCTTCTGGAACTCAGGGGCCCAGAAATGGACAAAGCACTCGAGGTGTGGCCTAACAGCGCTGAGTACAGGGGAAGAATCACTTCCCTGGACCTGCTGGCCACGCTGTTCCTGATACAGGCCAGGATGCCATTGGCCTTCTGGGCTACCTGGGCACACTGCTGGCTCATGTTCAGCTTTCTGTCAATCCAAACCCCCAGGTCCCTCTCTGTCTGGCTGCTCTCCAGCCACTCCCTGCCCAGCCTGGAGCTCCCCATGGGGTTGTTGTGGCCAAAGAACTCACTAGATATCTAGACACAGAGACACAAAAGCCATTTCATGTTCCTGCCCTTTTCCCCAGCCATGCTCACGTTGATCAAATGTGACTTTTTCTAAACATTTACCTGTTTCAGTTAATAACTGAAATCACCCGGGTGCAGGGTGCTCCAGGGCTGCAGGTCCACATCTGCCCCTCTGTGCTCCCCCATAGGATTCAGGGGACAGCTGCCCTCTCCCCACAGCCTGCAGGGGAACTTCTGTTCTGGCCCTTCCTTCATTCACTGGCCTTGGTGTCTTGTGGAGGGCTGGCAGCAGGCTTCCACCTCCTTCTCCATGGACATCTTGGGCATTTGCTGCCACAGACATTCCATGGTCACCCAGGGCAGCTGCTGACTCCTGAGGGAGGTGCTCACCTGGTAATGGGCACTCCAGGTGTCCGCAGCCCTTTTATATCCCCATGGTCACCATGGAGACCCCACATCACACCCCATGGTGTCCAAGCAGCAGACCCCACATCACAAAGCCCTGGTGGTGGCTGTGGAGACTCCCAGGCCTGGAACTGGCTGGGACTGTGTCACAGAACAATGTAATCATGGAATGGGTTGGGTTGGAAGGCTTAAAGATCATCTACTTCCAACCCAACCCATTCCATGATTCCATGATCCCACTCATCTGAAGCCAACCCTGCCCCTGTCCCCATGGAACTCACTTTATAATTCCATTCACCCCATCAGCCTCAGTCAGCAGCACCCTCTCCTTGATTACTCAAGGATGAGCTTCCCGTGCTCCTCTTGCTGCTGCATGATCCTACAGATCATTCCCATGACCCTCCAGATCATTCTGAATCACAGAATACCTCAGGCAGGAAGAGAGCCCTAAGCATCTCCTTGTCTGAGTCCCTGCTCAAGGCAGGAAGAGCCAGATGAGGTTTCTCAACGGCTTCCCAAGGGTGGCTTCATCCACAAAGGAGCTGAGAGTGCTTTTTGTCCCACCACACAGGGGGACTATTAAGAGAGTCAGCATTTTTGGATCAAGTCTCAGCCAGCTCTCCCAGCTTTATATCATCAGGAACTTGCTGAGGTTACACTCCATCCCCTCATTCAGGTCGCTGATGAAGACACTGAATGGAAGTGGACCCAGTATTGATCCCTGGTGAACACCTCTGGCCACAGGCCTCCAACTTGACTCTGGCACTAATCACAACCCTCTGAACTCTGTTGTTGAGCCAGTTACCAATCCACCTCACAGTCCAAACATCCTCATAACAAAACTCAAGAAATGTGTGACAGATGTTTGGACTGTGAGGNAGGCCTGGAACTGGCTGGGACTGTGTCACAGAACAAGGGAATCATGGAATGGGTTGGGTTGGATGGCTTAAAGATCACCTAGTTCCAACCCAACCCATTCCATGATTCCATCATTCCATGATTCCATGATCCCACTCATCTGAAGCCAACCCTGCCCCTCTCCCCATGGAATTCACTTTATAATTCCATTCACCCCATCAGCCTCAGTCAGCAGCACCCTCTCCTTGATTACTCAAGGATGAGCTTCCCGTGCTTCTCCTGCTGCAAGATACTACAGATCATTGCCATGACCCTCCAGATCATTCTGAATCACAGAATACCTCAGGCTGGAAGAGACCCCTGAGCATCTCCTTGTCTGAGAGCCCTGCTCAAGGCAGGATGAACCAGATGAGGTTGCTCAAGGGCTTCCCCAGCTTGGCTTCATCCACAAAGGAGCTGAGAGTGCCTTTTGTCCAACCCCTTAGGGGGATTATTAAGAGAGTCAAAATTTTTGGATCAAGTGCTGCATCAAGTCTTTTGATTCAAGTCTCAGCCACCTCTCCCAGCTTCTTATCATCAGGAACTTGCTGAGCGTACACTCCATCCCCTAATTCTTGTCATTGATGAAGAGATTGAACAGAAGTGGACCCAGTACTGATCTTGGAAGAACACCACTGGCCACAGGCCTCCAACATGACTCTCTGGCACTCGTCAACCCTCTGAACTCTGTTGTTGAGCCAGTTACCAATCCACCTCACAGTCCAAACATCTGTCACACATTTCTTGAGTTTTGTTATGAGGATGTTTTGGGAGACACTGTCTAAATCTTTACTGAAGTCAAGGTATATGACATCCACTGCTCTCCCTTCATCCACCCATTTGGTCATCCCTTTGTAGAAGGATATCAGGTTAGTCAAGCAAGATAATCCACTAAAAGAAATAACTCAGATATTGTGGTTGGTTGCATTGATACAAGCTGCTTGCTGAGTCTTTGCTGCTTGGATGCAGGAGGTTGGATATTAAAGTGAGAAAACAGGCAGATTAATTCAGCTTGATAATTCTAAGCTACCTACAGCTATAACTGGGATGATTTTGTATTGATGCATACAGATGTTCAAGGATGAATCCTACTCAGGTTTGCAGTGGGGCAGAAAGGGTTTGCAAATTAGTGTACCCTCAGCAGTGAGAATGAGATGCAAAACTGGGAAATCCAGACAAAAATCCTGCAGAGAGATCTGTGCTTTACATCAGGAGTATTCATAATATTGACTTGGACTAACTGGAGAGGTGGGCCCAGGTGAACCTCCTGAGGTTCAACAAGACCAAGTGCAGGGTGCAGCACCTGGATCAGAACAATCCTCACCATCAGTACAGGCTGGAGGATGAGGTTTTAGGAAGCAGCCCTGCAGAAAAGCACTTGGGGGTGCTGGTGGATGGAAAGCTGGACATGAGCCAACCGTGAACGCGTGCAGAAGGCCAGAAGGGCAATCACATCCTGGGCTGCATCAAAAGAAGAGTGTCCATCAGATTGAGAGAGGGGATTCTGCAACTTTGCTTTGGTAAAACCTCACCTGGAGTACTGCATCCAGCTCTGGAGCCCTCAATAGAGGAAGGGCATGGATATGATGGATTTGGTCCAGAGGAGAAACACAGAAATGATCAGGGGGCTGGTACACTTCTCCTGATAAGACAGACTGAGGGAGCTGGGGATGCTCAGCCTTGAGAACAGAAGGCACTGGAGAGACCTTCCAGTACTGAAGAGGCCCTAAAGGAATGCTGGAGAGGGACTGTTTGCAAGGGCCTGGAGTGATAGTATGAGAAGCAATGGCTTTAATTTTGGGGAGAAATAGATTTGGGTGGGATGTTAGGAAAAATTCTTTACCGTGAGGGTAGCGTAAAAATGGAACAGGTAGCCCCGGGAGGTGGTTGACACTCATTCCTGAAGATATTGAAGGCTTGGAAAAGGTGTGGAAAAGCTGTAGGCACACTTGTCAGAGCTAAGCTCTCCATGACTTTGCTGCTGGCTCTTGTCTCTGTCCATGATTGCCATGGGGAGGGAGACAAGTGGAGCTTCCAGCACTGGGGCTCTGGGCCTCCTTGTCCATGTGCAGGAGCCTGGGAGGTGCCATAGTGCCATAGTCCTGCCCTTGGCATTGCCCATCTCCAGATGGCAGTGCTGCCAGGAGAGCCCTGAGGGCTGAGGGAGGGACAGGATCTGCCTTCCCAGGGGCTGGGGCTCAGGGCTGGCACCTTTGGGGAATGGGCTCAGGGCCTGTCTCTTTGCAGTCCTGACACACAGCCAGGCTTCCTCAGCACCAGAGCCACCTGCACCTTCCTTTTCCCCACCTGCCATCACTGCCTCCTGCTTCCTGCTCCCCCCACACCCTGGGGACGCTTTCTCAGGCCTGTCCCCCCCTCCCCTGCCCTCCCCTCAGGGGGACCCAGGCAGACAGCAAGAAACTTTGGACTTGGACTCTGCCTTGGACTTGTGGAGAAAGAAGCTTCTGCAGCTTCTTCTCCTTGCCTGTTGAGCAATTGTCATGGGCTCAGCATCAACCCCCCAGAGGGCTCCTGACACGTGAGCTGGGCTCCTGGGATGGAGGGAGCTGCTGGCAAATGGGCAGTGCTGCAGAGAGAGAGCTCTGGGCAGGAGCAGCTCCTCTGCAAAGCGCAGCAGGGCTGAGGGCACTGCCAGGGTAACTCGGGGAGATGAGCAAGGCAGAGAGAGCTTCAAGGGGGTGAAGATGGAGGGGATGAGTGCCAGCTGAGTGGAGGAGAAGCTTCCCAGCTTCTGACATGGTGAGTGTCTGGTGCAGGGCAGTGCTGGTGCAGTTCCTGGAGGCAGCATCTCCTCAAGCTGCAGAGCCAGAGCTGATGGGAGCTGTAAGGGGGGAAGGGGCTGGAGGTGTAAGGAGAATTGTGAAGAGGAGTGAGTGAGGGTGTGTGTGCAGGCAGGGGTGGCCAGGGCTGTCCTTCAGAGCAGGGTCCTGCAGCCCAGGGGCTGTGTGCTGGGGCAGGGACTCTGCTGCCTGCCAGGGGCAGCTCTCAGCCTGCCCGGGGAGCTCCCTGGTGCTGGCAGAAGCTGTGGCTGGCAGGAGACAGGGAGGACAGGGCAGGCTCCTGGTGCTGGTGAGAGAGGGATGAATTGCTCAGGGCTGCTCACAGCTCCAGCTGATGCCCAGAATAGTTCTGAGGGGACTTTTCAGGAGTCCCTTCAGGGCAGGGTTTTCATGCTCCACTCTGGGCTCTCCTCAGGCTCTGCTTCCACTTGTCTCTCCAGGACATGGAAAGCTCTTTCTGCACTCTGCAGAAGGCACAGAGACCCCAGTTCTCCTCAGCCCTTGTCTGAGCTGCTCCTGAGCCCCTGCACAGCCAGAGATGCCCCTGGACAGGTCCTACTGCTGCCAGGAGGGGTCTGCAGGGCAGAGCTGAGCACTCAGGGGGTGGGATGGGGGCTGTGAGCACTGACAGGGAGGAGAGCTGGGGACAGAGAAAGAGCTGCAGGCAGCAGAGATGGGCAGGGACTGAGAGGGAGCTGCGGCCTGGAAGATCATGGCAGGGGGGATTCCTGCACCTCCCAGCCATCCCCTGCAGAGCTGCTGCCCTCCCTAGAGCTAAACCCTGCTCTCTGTCACACAGCACAGTCCCCCAGCCTTTCAGATCATGGGCACTGAATTCTGAGGATCCTTCCAGCAGCATTCCCCCACCCACCAGAGAGGAGAAATGCTGGAGTCTCTGTCTGTGTCTCCCTGTC
>JAAWXA010000698.1:0-22446 GCA_038090715.1 Florisuga fusca | reverse complement strand
AATCGACTACATCACATTGCCTCAAACCCGCCAGGGTAAGCGCTATGTGCTTACAATGGTGGAAGCAAGTACAGGATGGCTGGAAACATACCCTGTGCCTCACGCCACAGCCCAGAACACCATCCTGGGCCTAGAGAAACAAGTCTTGTGGAGACATGGTACACCAGAAAGAATTGAGTCAGACAATGGAACTCATTTCAAAAACTGTCTTATAAATAACTGGGCCAAAGAACATGGTATTGAGTGGATATACCATATCCCCTATCATGCATCAGCCTCAGGTAAAATTGAAAAGTACAATGGACTATTAAAAACTACCTTAAAGGCAATGGGTGGTGGAACTTTTAAAAACTGGGACAAGCACTTGGCAAAAGCTACCTGGTTAGTTAACACCAGAGGTTCCATCAATCGAGCTGGTCTTGCTCAGTCAGACCTTCTACACACAGTAGGTGGGGACAAAGTACCTGTGGTGCATGAAAAGAATCTGCTAGGGAAAACAGTTTGGAAAACCTGTTTATGGAACAATGACAAAAACAAGAGTTATGGGAGTTATACTAGACCAAGCAGAAAGACCCAAGCTGGACTTCAACCAAGAGTAAGAGGTGAAAAGGACACAACGAGGAAGACGTCTTACTTCATCAGATGAAGACTACTTACTTCATTCCGACGACCACCAGAGGGAGGCGCGCAAGCGCAGAAGGGACTAGTGTCGTAATTTACTGATGAAGTAATCTACCTATGCTTATGCATTAGAAACTATGGTTACCTGTTGAATATACAATTAGGTTACGAAATTTTCGGGGATAAATTGCGGTCGCGCTGTAACAGATTTTGAAATCAGATTTGGGTGCGTACCCCTGGTTCCCGGGCGCTCATAATAAAGCACCACATATAACCCTCCCGGGTGGTTATGTGTTTGTCTCCATGCTAACAGTTTTGGCGACCCAGATGGGACCTCACGGGCATTGCTGAGGTGGATCGTGCTTCGATCTCGCTCCAGCCGGCACCGAGTGATTCTCGGGGAGCCATCGACCGCGACCGACCTCCGCTGCTCTCGACAGATCAAAGGCATTGGTAAGACGGGGTGCTTTATTTTCTTTTACTGGGTAATGGTACCATTTTCTGTGGTCTGGTAAAAGCCTGCCTGTTAGATGTAGCGAAAGGCGCGCTTGGTTGGGCTACAGAGCTCCAAGGGTAAGCTTAGGCATCGTCCGTAAGACAGGAGCGAAAGCCCTGCAGGTTCGGCATTGGTGGTCTGGTAATTTATTATAAGGAACAGTAGTATTTGCACTTTGTTGTAGTGTTCTGGTCTAGTAATCTGTTATAAGGAACAGTGGTATTTTGCATTTGTTGCGGTGTTCTGGTCTAGTAATCTGTTGTAAGGGGGGTAGTGAAATTCGCATTATTATTGTTCAAAGGTTTGTGCTGCATTTATTGTCATAATGCCAACAATACCTAAATCAACTCCATTGGGGTGATATTCAGGTGTTATTAGATACTTTGACGGATTCTACTGAAAAAGAGATGGTGTTGAAGACTTGTGATCGAGTTAGGGAGGACATCAGGCAGGGAGTTGTAACCGGGACTGTAGATGAAAATTTCCCTACAGAGGACACTATGTGGAATTACAATACTGTAGGTGGACTGCGAAGTTTGAGGAGGTATCAGGATTGGATAGTAATCGGAGTACAGAATGCTATGCCAAACACAATAAATTGGTCAAAGTTATATGAGGTGAGACAGGAAAAGACAGAGTCTCTGTCTGCATTTTTGGAACGATTAAAGGAGACAGCTCGGAAATATACAGACCTTGATGTGGAAACTGAACAAGCTAGGGTGCAGTTGGCATTGATTTTTCTGGGACAATCACAAGATGACATAAGAAAGAAATTACAAAAGCTGGAAGGGGCGGAACTACGGAATTTGGATAGATTGTTAGAAACAGCCTGGAAAGTTTACAACAATCGTGAGAAGGAATGTGCACAAAGACAGCAGCGAAACCTGTTAGCAGTGATGCAGAACGGCAGTCAGAGCATGACTGGGAATCAAGCCAGAGGGAGAGGGGCGGTATGGGGCCGAGGAAGGGGGAATGGACAAATGAATAATAATATAGGAATGAGGTTTGGAAGATTGGGAATAAATCAATGTGCATTCTGTAAACAAGAGGGACACTGGAAAAATGAGTGCCCTCAAAGGGGACAAATGATGCAGGCTAGGATACCTGCTGGAAGTTTAGATGCGGCGAGAATGATGGTTTTGGGAGATCATGGAAATCAAAGTTTACTAGGATCAGGAGAACCTCTAATAAAGGTGAAGCTAGGAGAAAAGGAAGTACAATTTCTGGTAGACACAGGAGCCACATATTCAGTTGTAAATGACTTGTATGGTAGAATAGGGGATAAAACAGTAGCAGTAGTGAGTGCCACAGGGAAAGAGGAAATTAGGCCATTCATGCGTCCACTAGAATTGAGATTCGGGGGAAAAGAATTGACACATGAATTTTTATATGTACCGGACTGCCCGGTTTCTTTGCTAGGGCGAGATTTGTTATCTAAATTGGATGCAAAAATTACATTCGAAAATGGGGAATTAATAATGCATATCCCTGAGTCAAAAGTGGGACAAATGCTGGTATTGAAAGAAGAACCAAAAGCTTTAATACCTAAGGAAGTAGAGGAAGCAGTGATTCCTCTGGTATGGGAAACTGATATCCCGGGAAAATCTAAATCAGCTCTGCCTGTGGTTGTAGAATTAAAAGAAGGGGCAAGACCGGTACGGGTGAAACAATATCCATTAAAACTAGAAGCTCGCTATGGGATAGTGAAAATAATAGAAAAATTTCTGAAATATGGAATATTGGAAGAATGTAATTCAGAATACAATACTCCAATATTTCCAGTGAAAAAGCCAAATGGGGAATATAGGGTAGTACAGGACCTAAGGGCAGTAAATAGCATTATTAAAGATGTACATCCTGTGGTGGCAAACCCATATACATTGTTAACATCTGTAAAAGAAGAATATAAATGGTTCATTGTGTTAGATTTGAAGGATGCCTTCTTCTGCATACCCCTTGATAAAGACAGTAGAAAGTATTTCGCTTTCGAGTGGGAAAACCCGCACAATGGATGAAAGATGCAGCTGACATGGACGAGGCTTCCACAAGGATTCAGGAATAGCCCGACACTATTCGGAAGCCAACTAGCAAAAGAACTGGAATCCTGGACGACACAAGGAAAAATTAAGGTACCAAGATCTCAGTACCTTTTATTACAATATGTAGATGATATCCTTATTTCTACAGAACAAAAATCATTATGCATTGCAAAGCACACCAAGGAGGAGCTTCAAAAATACCTGAAGGGAATACCCTGGCAGACCGGACTGCTCGACTAGCTGCTAAACGGGTAACATCCACTATGGCACTGATACCAATGAAGGTGAGTCCTGTTCAAGATTATCTCACACAGAAACCAAAGTATTCAGAAGAGGATAAGAAGTTGGCTGACTTGTTGAAGGCCAAACCAAATCAAACAGGATGGTATGTAACTGCAAATGGACAAATAGTAGTGCCACCCACTATAATGAGAGCAATACTTTTGACTGAGCATCAAAAATGTCACTGGGGAGCAGAAGCATTAGTGGCATATTTGAAGAGAAAAATTATATCTCTACAGATGTTAACAATGGCTAAGTAAATCAAAAGTGCGAGATCTGTTTAAAGAACAATCCAGTAGTAAGGAAACGGATGCAGATGGGGCATATCAGATTAGGTATGGAACCTGGTGATTGTTGGCAGATTGATTTTGTGGAATTACCAAAAGCTCAGGGGTATAAATACCTTTTAGTAGGAGTGGACACCTTTTCAGGATGGCCAGAAGCCTTTCCCTGTCGCACTAATCAAGCCAAAGAAACAGTTATGAAGGTTGAAAACACTTAATTGATAATAAGTATTTTCAAAAGGGGGGACTGTTGGGTTGAGCAGTAGGTTTAGGGTTAAAGCTGTTGGGTTGAGCAGTAGGTTTAGGGTCAAAATGAATTGAAAGTGTGCTGTGCATTGTTTAAGTTTGTAATGAGTTTTTGTAGAGTTAGTAACAGTTTAAACATAAGGAGAAAACCTGTCTACGGAACAAAGACAAGAACAAGAGTTATGGGAGTTATACTAGACCAAGCAGAAAGACCCAAGCTGGACTTCAACCAAGAGTAAGAGGTGAAAAGGACACAGCGAGGAAGACGTCTTACTTCATCAGATGAAGACTACTTACTTCATCCCAACGACCACCAGAGGGAGGCGCGCAAGCACAGAAAGGACTAGTGTCGTAATTTACTGATGAAGTAATCTACCTATGCATATGCATTAGAAACTATGGTTACCTGTTGAATATACAATTAGGTTGCGAAATTTTCGGGGATAAATTGCGGTCGCACTGTAACGGATTTCGGAATCAGATTTGGGTGCGTACCCCTGGTTCCCAGGCGCTCATAATAAAGCACCACATATAACCCTCCCGAGTTGTTATGTGTTTGTCTCCATGCTAACAGGGGGGCCTTCCCCAGGTTTTTCCCTGACCTAGCGCTAGGCTTTACTCTATAAATCTGGGCTCACCGTTTTCCGCTTTCAAGTTCCCGCGGAGTGTCTGTTCGTGTGCCAGGGTCAGCACGATTCAGCCAGCTTCCTTCCGCCTTCACTCGAACCTTTTTGCTGCGTAGGGTTCAGCAGTTCGGTGAGGATCGCGTCTCTGTCCTGGGCGCCAATTGTTGCGGATAGGGCTTGGAGATTACCATAAACAGCCAATGTGGTTGAAGGAAAATCCCGTTTATTAAGCCCGGTAGCGCGGAATATATACTTTTCTCTTATCAGTGTTACAAACATGGCATTACATTCTTATAAACTAATTGGCTAAAGGCTATTGTCCATGCCTATGAAAGGGCTGTCCTGATTTTAAAATAGTTGTTATTGCTGTTACTTTTGTTATCTTGTTTTTCTCCAAAGCCGGTCCCGATGTTATTCTTTCCTGCAAGGTCAGTTCATCAAAACATTCCTGAATGCAGCTTGTTCAGTACATGTCTGCCTGAATGGAAAAACCCCACAGTGTTCCAGTGCTCTGATCATTTTAGTGTCTCTCCCCTGGACATGTTCCAGGAGCTCTATGTCCTTCTTATGTTGGGGACTACAGAACTGGACAGGTGTACTCCAGGTGGGGTCTCACAAGAGCAGAAGGGTGTAGAGGCAATCAGGTAAACACAATCAGGTGTTGCTAGTTGCGAGGAGGAAGGCATGAGCTCCTGTTAGAGCCCACCTGTACCCAATTAGGGCTGCCCCCAACTGCACGTGAGCAGAATTGGGGGACCAATAAAAGGTGGACTTTGAGAAGCTACTAGGGCTCATTCCTGACCAGCCTGAGGAAGGGGAGAGTCGACTCCAGAGCATTAGCACTGAGATAGACTAACTGATTCTAAGGGCAACTTTTGGAGTACTGTTCTTGCACCTTGGCAAGAACACCTACTGGACCCCAAAACACTGTGGTCCAGGAAAGGATTGTCTGCAACAGAAGGGGGAGAATCACCTCCCTCTACTGTCTGCTTCTGCTTCTTTTGATGCATCCCAGGACACGGTTGGCTTTCTGGGATGCAAGCACGTATTGCCGGCTCATGTTAAGCTTCTGGTCCACCCCCCCCCCAAGTTCTTCTCCTCAGGGCTGCCCACAATCCTTTCTCCTCCCAACCTGTATTCATGCATGGGATTGCCTCGACCCAGGTGCAGAACCTTGCACTTGGCCTTGTTGAACTTCATGCAGTTTGCACAATTCCACTTCTACAGACTGTCAAGATCCCTCTGTATGGCATCCCTTCCCTCCATTGTGTTGACTTGACCACACAATTTGGTGTCATCAGCAAACTTGATGAGGGTGCATTCGATTCCACTGTCCATGTTGCTGACAAAGATATTAAACAGCACTGGTCTGAGTACTGACCCTTGAGGAACACCACTTGTCACACATCTCCATTTGGAAACTGAGCCACTGATCACAACTGTGACCACCCAGCCAGTTCTTTATCCAATAAGTGGTCCATCCATCAAATCTATATCATTCCAGTTTAGAGATCAGAATGTCATGTGGGACAGTGTCAAACACTTGGAACAGGTCCAGGTAGATGACATTAGTACTCTGCCTTTGTCCACTAAGGCTGTGACCCCATCGTAAAAGGCCACAAAATTAGTCAGGCATGACTTGCCCTTAATGAAGCTGTGTTGGCTGTCACCAGTCATGCCTTTGTTACCTGTATGCCTCAGCAGAGGCTTCAGGAGGATCTGCTCCATGATCTTGCCAGGCACAGAGGTGAGACTGACTGGCCTGTAGTTCCCTGGGTCTTATTTTTTCCATTTTTGAAAATGGGGGTTATGTTTCCTCTTTTCCAGTCAGCGGGAACTTCACCAGACTGCCACGACTTTTCAAGTATAATGGACAGTGGCTTTGCAACTTCATCTGACAGTTCTTTCAGGAGCCATTGGTAAATCCCATCAGGTCCCATGGACTTTTTCACCTTCAGGTTCTTTAGGTGGTCTCGAACCTGCTCTTCAATTACAGTGGGAGGATCTTCCTTTTCCCAGTCCCTGCTTTTGGCTTCTGTAACATGGACGGTGTGACCAGGGTCCTTGCCAGTGAAGACAGAGGCAAAGTAGTCATTGAGTATCTCAGCCTTCTGTACATCTTGGATGACCAGCTCTCCTGTTTCTTTCTGGAGTGGGCCCACATTTTCCCTAGTCTTCCTCTTATCACTGACATACCTATAGAATTTTTTCCTGTTGTCCTTAACCCCCCTTTACCAGATCCAATTCTCTCTGTGCTTTTGTTTTCCTAATCTGATCTCTTGTTTCTCTGACTACTTTGTATTCTTCCAGGGTATCTGTCTTTGCTTACATCCTCTGAAAATTTTGTTTTTACCTCTAAGTGTGTCCAGGAGTTCCTTGCTCATCCATGCAGGCCTCCTGACACTCCTGCCTGCCTTCCTTTTCATTGGGACACATTGGTCCTGGACATGCAGTACGTGATCCTTGAATAAGGACCAGCTTTCCTGGGCTCCTTTCTCATCCAGGGCTTTGTCTCATTCTACCCTACTAAGCAGATCCTTGAAGACACTCAAGTCTGCCCTTTTAAAATGAAGTGGCATCAGCTTGCTTCGCACTCCCCTCACTGCCTTAAGGATCTTGAATTCTACATTGTCACGGTCACTGCAGCCTAGTCTCCCATTAATTTTTTGTCACACACTAGCCCATCTCTGTTGGTAAGAACAAGGTCTAGTAAAGCTCCTTTTCTGGTTGATTCCTCTACCATTTGGAGGAGGAAGTTGTCATCGATGCACTCAAGGAACTTCCTGGAATGCTGGTGCTTTGCTGTGTTGTCCCTCCATCAGATGTCAGGATAATTAAAGGCTCCCATGGGGACCATGGTTTGCAAGTGTGAAGCAGCTCCTGTCTGTCTAAAGAGGGCCTTATCCACTTGGTCATCCTGGTTGGGTGTCCTGCCTCCACCTCCACCATGATATCACTTGCCCCTGACTTCCCTTTAATCCTGACCCATAGGGTCTCCTGCCAGCTCCTTATCCATCCCCAGGCAAAGTTCCATGGACTCCAGCTGGTCATTGATGTAGAGAACAACACCCCCTCCTCTTTTGCCCTTCCTGTCCTTTCTAAACAGTTTATACCCAGCCATTCCCGCACTGCAGTCATAGGAGCCATCCCACCATGTCTTGGTGATATCAGTAACATTATAACTGTGAAGGCAGGCACATGTGTAACTCATCTTGTTTATTCCCCATGCTTCGTGTATTTGCATAAAGGCATTTGAGATGTGCCCCCTTCAAAGCAGCCTTACTGGTAGGGAATGTATCTATCTGTACATATGCCTTCCCGTTGGCCTGTGATTCTTTTCCAAGCCCATGGTATCTGTTAGTGGCTCTATCCTTAGTGGGATAAAAACTTTTAATGAGCTGAACTATCAGTTTCGTCCCTGGCATCACGATGCCATCCCTAGGCTCATTTCTAGTGGTCAGTTTTATCCCCTTCCAACCTTCAAAACTAGTTTAAAGCCCTATCAATGAGCCTTGCCAACTCCCGGCCAAAAATCCTTTTCCCTCTCCTGGATAATCCTTGTTACAGTCCAAAGTAACATTAAATTTATTTTGGTTTTGGATCCGCAAGAACAAAGTCCAACCATAAAAGGGTCAGGTGCAAGCATAGCCTTCTATTTGACAGTTGACACAAGCAAAAATGATAGAACCTCATGAAAGTATGGGGGATATGTTGCCAGGCAAAAGAGGGAGAGAGGAAAAGGAGAATATATGAGAGAGAGATATAGATATTCAGTCACCACCAGGGGTCCAGCTGTCCAGCGAGTTTCAAGATGGCATGCTGATCCTGAACAGGGTCCTGTTATTAAAACATAGTTCAGTGCCCAGCTGGCCAGTTTCTCCCCCAGTGTCCATTCCCAACCCCCTTTTTTGTGTTTTTTTTTTCCAGAATATGCTTTTTCCATAATGGTAACAGGCCCCTAACTTGGCAAAACACTTTATTGTTCACAGACCTTTTGATCTGGATTAGAGAATTTAGAAATTGCAGGGGAAAACAATGCATTCTCCCTTTCCAGATTCCCAGAATTTTAACTTCTTGGCTTGGGGGTGATTTCTTTTCTTCAGGGATCTGCATTCCCAGTGAAGTTGAATGTTCAGTGAGCCCATCATAAGTGTCCTGTGCAGGAGAAACTTCAGATATTTCAATTAAATTGTCAGTATGCTGGTGAAACTTTAACTTTACAGGAGTAGTGACTGATGCCATCTCTTTAGTTAGTGAAGAATGAGTATTTACCACAGTATTAACCCCTTCTTTCTAATTTTTAGTGAGCCTCCTTATCAACTCCCACCCTCCAACACTGCACCCACTATAACGGGTGGAGGGAGCCAGTTTCCCTTCAGATCAGTCAGAGGCACATATGGATTGATCAAATCAGCATAGGGCTTATTTGCCAATTCATCTTTTACTGTGCAAGCTCCAGGGAGCACTGGCCAGTGGTCTAGAAGTTTTTGCAGGACCTGCCTTGGCAGCTTGTCCATAAGCTCCTGGGGAATCCCCCTTTGGAGCCCCTCTATCCACAAACTTGATCTCGACGGGAGAGGTATTTGCATATGGATGTTCATCCTCACGTGTGTACTCAGTCTTAAGAGGATGCAGTCTAGAAGACTGAGTCAATTCTAATTTATCTACCTCTTGTTTTGACTCTTTTAATTCTACTTCCACAGGGGCACCATCTGGCACCTCCCTGGCTTTAGTGATTGTACTAAACACACACTCTTTTTCTATCTTCTGTTTAAGAGCTGCTAATTCCCTGCAGAGAAATACAGCCTCTTGCTGCGCAGCCCTGCAAGCCTCCACCTCCTTGTGGAGAGGGTTGACTACTTTTAGGAGAGCTTCTGCATGTGCGGTTTGAAGAGCTGCCATTTCTCTAAGCTCCTCCTGTGTGGCCTCTGTCTCCCTTGGGAAAGTGTCAACCCTTTCCTGGGCGGTTTTAAGGACTTCAACATGTGTTGCTTTAAGGGCTGCTAATTCCTTGTGGAGAACAATGACCTCCTCGTGGTCGGATTTATAAGTCTCTACCTCCTTTTGGAGAGAGTCAGCCTCTTTTAAGGTGGTATTGAGGGCTTCTACATGTACGGTCTTAAGAGTTGCAATTTCTCTCTGGAGGGCAATTAACTCCTTCTGTGCAGCTAATACCGCAGTGCCCAGCACAGCACAAATGATTAGTTTATTTTTGCCAATTTTGAATTTTGTTTGTGATTGTAACAATATTATGCATTCTACCAGTGCAGAGGGGTTTGACTGATTTTCTCAGGCCCATAGTTTTCCCTGAGATGATGGTTTAGACTTAATCTTTTCCAAAAAGTCCTCTAATGAAGGGAAACTATCTAAGTTGTCCATTTATACAAGGAACACACACACAAGAGTTCGCCAGAACAGTTTCACCCCAGCCCAGACAATTCACACACAAGTCTGCTGGAAACAGGTGCACCCTAGCCCAGACAAGTCTGCCGGAAGTTTCAGTAGTCCGTTAGCACCCCGTCCCAGACTGAGGAGAGCCCTCTCACATGCACACAAGTCCTCCAGAGCAGCTTCATATGACTATCTACACCCCAACACACATTCAGGAGAGCTTCTCACACACACATGCACCAAGTAAAACAGACCCACAGTGGTTTTATCCCTTACACTAGAAACATAAACTTGAGGCTTGTGAACAGCTTGTAGAAAATCAGGCAAACCCCCCTTGCTTTCTAAACTCCTTCACTCTTGTGAGGAGCCTAGGTGTGGCTGGGTTACGCTTTTCACTCCCCTACAACAAGTTGCTCAGCAGCTGCATCCCTTTGCGGGATCCTGCCTACTACACCAAATGTTATAGTCCAAAGTAGCATTAAATTTATTTTGGTTTTGGATCCGCAAGAACAAAGTCCAACCATAAAAAGGTCGGGTGCAAGCATAGACTTTTACTTGACAGTTGACACAAGCAAAAATGATAGAACCCCATGAAAGTATGGGGGATATGTTGCCAGGCAAAAGAGGGAGAGAAAAAAAGGAGAAGATATAAAAGAGAAAGAGAGAGAGAGAGAGAAGTGGGAGAGAAAAAGAGTAAAAAACGTGGGAAGAAACAATGAGAGAGAGAGTCAGTCAGAGTCGCCACCAGGGGTCCACCTGTCCAGCAAGTTTCTTCAAGATGGCGTGCTGATCCTGGACAGGGTACGATGCAAGATGGCGGTGGGTCAAGAGGTGACACCATGGCCACAGAATAGCTGCCTTGTATACCCCCAAAGTTACTTTGTTCCAAAGGGCAGCTGTCAGTCAGCTGCTGCAGAATCCAGGTTCATTAGCATCAGAGACATCAAGACAGGCTCACCTGAAGGGGGGCTTCTGTTGATGTGTGGCAGAAGAGCAAAGCTTCTACCCATCCATTAGTTCTTATCTCTTCGTAGGCGCCACTCCCT
Source organism: Florisuga fusca (assembly GCA_038090715.1). Taxonomy (NCBI): domain Eukaryota; kingdom Metazoa; phylum Chordata; class Aves; order Apodiformes; family Trochilidae; genus Florisuga; species Florisuga fusca. The sequence continues at coordinate 11,415 of JAAWXA010000698.1, read as the reverse complement.
GCTCCATTTCATCCACCTTAGCCAGGTACATTAGCATAAGTACAATCAAGGTGGCTTCCTCCACTCTAGAAGGACTATTCACTTTAAAATTGTCCTTTGAGGCAATTAAAAATTCCAACCAGAGTGGAATCTCACAATCCTGCACCACCCTATGCCAGCAGGTCTGGTGCCATGTACACATCTCCATGATCAAATTCCCCCAAATTCAATCTATGGCACCAACTTCTAAGCCACCTGTTGATCAAGTGTGCTTTCCTATTTCTTTCAGCATTTCCTGACAGTAAAGGAAGTGAGGAAAACACCACCTGTGCTCCTGAACCCTCTACAATTTGTCCCAGTGCCCTGAAGTCCCATTTTATTGTCTTGGGACTTCTTTTGGTAATCTCATTACTGCCCACCTGCACGATCAGTAGTGGGTTGTAGAGGCGGCACAGGGGAAGACTCGTACAATCAGTATGATTGATAAACAAGCTTCAAACTTTATTGCGCAGTTACCATGCTTATATAGTGCTTGTGTGAACACGCCCCCAACCACCTAGCACTAACATAACTTATTACTGGACACCCGGTGTGTTTACCTATAGAGAACGAATCCCAGCTGTGTAAGGTCAGTAGTAAGGGCCGATGCAATTGGCCTTAGATAAGGGATTTTATACACAGACATGGAATTGTGCACACCCCGATTCCAGGGCATTCTACGACATTCCACAACATATCCCCCTTTTTCTTTTTGCACAAGAACATGTCTGGTTAACGTTCTCTGCCATACTAACTTTTAAACTAACAAAATATAAAACAACAAAACATACAAAACCTATGAATATAAACAATAATAAGTTATCTTCTTAAACAACTTAATTTACTAACATAGTCTTATATAACTAACTTAATGTAAACAACACACTAATAACATAAATGATGAATCTTACCTAATTAAATTTATGAATGCAACAATGGATTTTAGTTTTAGGAAGGTGTGGCGTCCATCAGTATGTAAAGCCAAGGGGAGGATAGGGAAGACCTGTCCGACAGAATTTTCGTCGGGGGGCCCCTTACATGCATTCCCGAACCCCACCAGCTCACATCACGATGGAGTCCAAATTCCTTCGTGGTTGCCGAATTGATATATAAAAGACCTAGGCCTAGGATTGTAACATATAACTGCAGTATTCATAATATAACTATAACATTTATAAAGGTGAAGTGTGAGTGAAGTCTGCACAGAATTGTTCTTCTAGGGATACATCTTGGGGTCTCTGAGGGTACTTGCCAGGTAAACATGTAATAAAAGGTGATTGTGGTGTTAAATAACTTGGCAGAAAGGTAAATAACAGTAAACAAAACAATCAAAACCTAAAAATATAGTGATGGCTATAACAAGACTAATACAACAATCTTTGTTTTTGAGATGTTAACCACTCAATACAACCATTTCTCCTCTTGAGCTTATGCTTCCGGATTTAGGGGAGCAGGAGCTGGTCGGGTCCACTCACTGGGAACCCACAGGGTACCTGTCTTTATCTGCTCTGGTACACCCATGACGGTGAAACAAAGGGTGAGGTGTCCCATCACCTGCAACACCTTTTCACCAGGCTGAACTGTCGCCCAGATAAAATGGCTGCAAATATCAATGGTAACACGGACATACTTAAGCCTTCCAAACTCTGGTACATGAGTGACATCCATCTGCCACTTTTCGTTTGGCCCAAGACCTCGGGGGTCAACTCTGAGGCCGAGACCTGGTCCCTGTTGANGAGACGCTGTTTTCGGGAGGAGCGGGCGCGGCACAATCCCTCCCTTGCTGGTGTATGCCCGGTATGTTTTGGCTTTCTAAGTTTGCCGTGGCGACCGCGGTAATTTCCTTTTCAGTGCGATAACGTTGAAAGCAGTTTATGACTGTACGCCACGGTTTCATTAACTTCCGCGCTTTTTTTTCCGCGCTTGTTCCACAAAATATCGGTAAACAGCCTATGCTCACGGCCATGTTAAAAGCGCTGAAGGGTCCATTTTAAGATCTCTAACTTTTACTGGGCGTTCCTATAAGAAGCTTATAAATAAGTTCAGGGCTAAACCGAATAAGAGGAGCAATTTGTACCTGTGCCGGCAGCGATTTTTGGAGTCGGTAGCCCAGTCCCGGTTCGCGAGTTTCTCAATTCTTCTCAGGCTAGAGCAGCACCCCTACGCCAGGGTCACTGCTGCTTTGCTGTCTGCTGGACGCTGCTGCCTGCACGATCCGGGCTTCTCGCTTCAGTGCCGATTTTGCGGTCTTCGTAGGCTGCTCCTTGTCCTGCCGAAATCGGTCTTTTCACCTACACGATTGCAGGTTCCCTGAATTCAAGGCCTAGAGTTCAACTCCGTGTTCAGGGCGCCATTTGTAGAGGCGGCACAGGGGAAGACTCGTACAATCAGTATGATTGATAAACAAGCTTCAAACTTTATTGCGCAGTTACCATGCTTATATAGTGCTTGTGTGAACACGCCCCCAACCACCTAGCACTAACATAACTTATTACTGGACACCCGGTGTGTTTACCTATAGAGAACGAATCCCAGCTGTGTAGGGTCAGTAGTAAGGGCCGATGCAATTGGCCTTAGATAAGGGATTTTATACACAGACATGGAATTGTGCACACCCCGATTCCAGGGCATTCTACGACATTCCACAACAGTGGGTAGTAATCAAAGGGTCTTACCAGAGCTGGGAGCTTCCTAGTAACATCTCTGACCCAAGCCCTGGGGACACAGCAGACTTCCCTGTGGGATAGGTCTGGCTGGCACACTGGGCCCTCTGTTTCCCTCAGGAGGAAATCCCCTAAAACAATTACATTTTACAATTATTTTTTAAAGGAGTAGTCCTAATGTGTGATGCTGTTTGCCTCAGCAACTCTCTGGATAAACTTTTATCAACATCCTCATCAGACAGGTCCTCCAGTTCTAGTGCCACATATTTATTGTGCAGGGACACCTGGGAAGGTAGAGATGGATGGAAAGGGATTTGCCTGCCGCCCCAGGGAGGGTCCTGTTTCCATTGACCCCCATCACTTTGGTTCCATCCTGCTGCCTGATGACTGGAGGACAGGGGGTCCTCTGCTTCTTATAGCACCTCCACTTGCTGCCTTTGCCTCAAGGCCAGCAGGTTGTGGCTTCACCAATCTACCTCCCTTTCACATTCCAAAATACTCATCAACCTCTCCTCCTCCTCTTTATTTTTCTTTACTCCCTTTGTCTTTTCAGAGCATAAGATGTTTCTCAGGACTGAGCAGTGGCCTTGGTTCTGCATACCAGTCTCTAGCAGTAACTATAAACATTGAGCATTATCATTCCTAGAAGCAGTCACTGACTGACAAACATGCCGTTAATTCAGCAAGTGCAGCTACTTACAAGAGACTTAGCTGAAAGCAAAATTACAAGACAGAATATTAGTTCTATCCTGGCCCAAACCAGGACATTCTACTCCTTATTTATTACCATTTGCATCATGCTCTAGTCACTACAATCTCTTGTCCCCAAATACACATATATAAAAATTATTACCATCTTCCTATACCAAAACCCATTGAGTTAATTCAGTCCATAATTGCATATGTTCATCTGTTGTAGCTGTCTCTCTCTCTCAGGGCAAGGAATGATTGCCACAGTTCATGTCTTTGGGTTACAGATTATAGATGTCAGCTTCGAGGAAGTTATTTGACACCAGTTGGTGATCTTAGTTCCAGTTTGATCACCAGTACATTTTCCTAAAAAACACTTATTGACCACTGTTATTATTATGCAACAATTCACATACAATTCACTCTGATTTTTGCCAAGAAATGTGTAAATGTATAAGAGAGTTCAGGTGCATGAGTCACACAATTTGTAACACGAAAATTATCTATGAGCTAAAGGCAACTCAATCAAATGTATTAAGAACAGCTCATTTCAGGTTGCAGTCCTGAACATCAATTTTTAAAACTTTGGTTTGACTATTTTTAAATTGCATTTGTTTAACATTACATTTATAAAAGATCTCACATTTGATTGAGCTGCTTTTATCTCATAAACAGATTGAGTGTGTTTAATACTATTAAGATAACCTATGGATTTTTCCATGTAGTTCTCCAAAATTATTATGCTGTCTTCCCCCAGCTTTTTTTGTATGACTTGTGTCAAGTCAGGTTGAGATTTTAAGGTCAAAAGTTGAAGACAGTTGAAAACACAAAATTAAAATGGGGAAAAACTTCTGATGCATAAATAAATGCTCCTCTTCTTTTAACTACGCTGTAATTGAGATGCGTGAGCTTCAGAAAGTAGACGATGACAGATTATTTTTAGCAAAGGGAGTGACCCAGAGTGTGGTGAACAGAGCAAGCAAACAGGGCATGGCACATCAGGAGGGCATAGCATGGAAATTTGTGCACCATTTCACACAAGCAGGATGAGCAGAGAGGGTATGCAGGCAGGGTTCAGTCCTCCTGTTTGTCTCAAGAGAACTCAAGTAGTGACCATTGCCTACCAGAGGAGGACATAGCCATAGTTTCCATTTGTCTTAAAGCCATTGCCAGAAAGAATGTGGCAACCTAGACAGAGCTTCTGTTCAAACATGCAGCTGTCCAGGTTTCTGACTGCAAGGAGTGCCTGATCCTGTCAGTTGTACTGAAGGGCCGCTGAGATAACACCAGTGTCTGGTGTGACCAGGTGAATGATCTGACAGCCTTGTGGCAGAGCTGAAAGACAAAGTGGAAAGGTTAAAGGAATATCAGGGAGTGTGAGTAGGAGATAGACTGGTTGAGCCAGACCCTACCATCCCTGAGGCAAAGGCAGGAGATGGAGGCTCCACAAGAAGCAGAGGATCCCTTCTGCCACCTGGCAGAAGGAAGGGATAGGGGGGGGAATGGAAACGGGTCTCTGCTCAGGGTGGCAGGCGTATCCCCTCTTGGCCTCCCCCACCTTCACAGTTGCCCTTACACAACAGGTACAGGACTCTGGAACTTCAGGGCCAGGCAGATGAGGAAGTAGATGAAAGTCCATCCAGGATGTTGCCCAATGTGAGTCTGTCAGAACACGCATTATGACTGCCTCTAAGAGAAGAAGAAGGGTAATTTTTGTAGGCAATTCCCTTCTAAGGGGAACAAAGGGCCCAATATGCTGACTGGACCCATGCCACAGGGAAGTCTGATGCCTCCCTGGGGCCCAGGTTAGAGGCACTACCGAGAAACCCCCTGGTGCGGTACAGTCCTCTGATTATTATTCACTATTGGTTATGCAGGTTGGCAGTGATAGGGTTGCAAAAAGAAGTCCAAAAGTGATCAAAAGGGACTTCAGGGCGCTGGGACGATTGGTTGAAGGTTCAGAAGCACAGGCAGTGTTCTCCTCAATCCCTTCAGTGGCAGAGAAGAATACTGAAAGGAAAGGGAAAACATATTTGATTAACATATGGGTCAGAGGCTGGTGCCATCGTTGGAATTTTGGTTTTCTTGATCATGGGGAGGTTTACATGGCACCGGGCCTGCTGGGAAACAGATTCTAGATCATGAGTTGGCAGGGCTCATCAAGAGGGCTTTAAACTAGGTTTTAAGGGGGAAGGGGATAAAACCAGGCCCACTAGAGATGAGCCTAGGGGTGGCATGTCAAAGTTGGAGGTGAAATCAATATCCCTCCTGAAGTGCATCTACACAAGTACATGCAGCGTGGGCAACAAACAGGAGGATCTGGAAGCCATTGTGTGGCAGAACAGCTATGATGTAGTCACCATCACAGAAACATGGCAGGAGGACTCTCATGACTGGGATACTGCACTGGATGGCTACAAGATCATGAAGGTTAGACAGGGAAGGAGAGGCAGTGGGGTGGGCCTGTATGTTAGAGAGTGTTTCAACTGTACAGATCTCAATAACTGTTGATAAGGTTGAGTGCTTAGGGTAAGAATGAGGGGGAAGGACAACAAGGCAGATATCCTGTTGGGAGTCTATTACAGACCACCCAACCAGGAAGAAGAGGCAGATAAAGCATTCTACAAGCAGCTTGCAAGAGTCTCACAATTGTTAGCCCTTGTTCTCATGGGAGACTTCAATTTACCAGAGGTCTGCTGGAAATACAACACAGCAGAGAGGAAACAGTCTAGGAGGTTCCTGGAGTGTATGAAAGAGAACTTCCTGACACAGCTGGTAAGTGAGCCTAACAGGGAAGACGCCTTGCTAGACCTGCTGTTTACCAACAGAGAAAGACTGGTGGGAGATGTGGAGGTTGGAGGCCATCTTGGGCTTAGTAACTATGAAATGATAGTTTTCAATTCTTAGTAAAGTAAGGAGGGGGGCCAGCAAAACCACTACCATGGACTTCCAGAAGGCAGACTTTGGCCTGTTCAAGACACTGGTTGATAGAGTCCCTTGGGAGATGCTCCTAAAGGACAAAGGGGTCCAGGAAGGCTGGATGCTGGAGCAGTATGAGGAGCAGCAGCAGCAGTGGTAACATGGTGACCACACAGCAAAAATCATGTCCTCTGCAGCTCCTAGCACCTTCTATGACCAGGTGACCCACCTAGTGGATGACAGAAAGGCTGTGGACAGTGTCTTCACAGACTTCGGGACCCATCTCCCACAGTATTCTTCTAGAGAAGCTTGCAAATTGCTTGAAAGAGTCCAGCACAGAGTGACCAAGATGATTAAGGGAGTGGAATATCTCTCTTATGAGGAAAGGCTGAGGGAGATGGGTCTCTTCAGCTTGGAGGAGATTGAGACGTGACCTCATCAATGTTTATAAATATGTAAAGGGCAAGCACCAGGAGGATGGGGCCAAGCTCTTCTCAGTTATGTCCAAGGATAGGACAAGGGGCAACAGGTACAAGCTGGAGCATAGGAGATTCCACATAAATATAAGAAAAAACTGTTTCACTGTGAGGGTGACAGAGCACTGGAACAGGCTGCCCAGGAAGATTGTGGAGTTTCCTTCTCTGGAGACATTCAAAACCCACCTGGATGCGTTCCTATGTGACTTGATGTAGGTGAACCTGCTCTGGCAGGGTGGCTGGACCAAATGATCTTTCGAGGTCCCTTCCAACCCCTAACTTTCTGTGATTCTGTGACTTCAGTAAAGCTTTGGACATGGTCTTCCATAACATATTCATAACAAAACTCTAGAAATGTGGGACAGACAATTGGAGTGTGAGGTGGATTGATTACTGGCTCAACAACAGAGTTCAGAGAGTTGTGATCAGCAGCACAGAGTCAAGTTGGAGGCCTGTGGCCAGTGGTGTTCTCCAGGGAACAGTACAGTATCCAGTTTTGTTCAATATCTTCATCAATGACATGGATGAGGGCATGGAGTGTACCCTCTGTAAGTTCACTGATGACACAAAGCTGGGAGGGGTGGCTGCTATCCAACGAGATCTGGACAGGCTGAAGAGCTTGGCAAAGGTGAACCGCATGAAGTTCAATGACAAGTGTAGAGTTCTGCATCTGGGTAGGAATAACACCAACCACCAGTACAGATTAGGGGACGTCCTGATGGAAAGCAGCTCCATGGAGGAAGACCTTGGAGTCCTAGTAGATAGTAAATTCTCCATGGGTCAACAATGTGCCAAGAAGTCCATTGGTATCCTATAGTACATCAGGAAAAGTGTGTCCAGAAGATCTAGGGAGGTTCTTCTCCCCCTCTACTCTGCCCTGGTGATACCACACCTGGAATACTGTATCCAGTTTTGGGTTCCCCTGTTCAAGAGAGACAGGGATCTACTGGAGATAGTCCAAAGGAGAGCTACAAGGATGATTAAAGGAATTGAGAATCTCTCCTATGGAGGAAGACTGAGAGAACTGGGGCTGTTTAACCTTGAGAAAAGAAGGCTAAGAGGCTATCTTATTAATGTCTATAAATATCTGAGGAGTGGGTGTCAAGAGGATGAGGCCAATCTCTTTTCAGTGGTGCCCAGTAATAGGACAAGGAATAATGGATTTAAGCTAGAACATAGGAAGGTTCCACTCAACATGAGGAGAAACTTCTTTATGGTGAGGGTGACAGAGCACTGGAACAGGCTACCCAGAGAGGTTGTGGAGTCCCCTTCTCTGGAGACTTTCAAAACCTGCCTGGATGTGTTCCTGTGTGGCCTGCTCTAGGTTATCCTGCTGTGGAAGGGGGATTGGACTAGATGATGTCTAGAGGTCCCTTCCAACCCCTAAAATTCTATAATTCTATGATTCTACTCTTCACTGGGTAAAAAAATGGCTGGATGACTGAGCCCAGAGAGTTGTGGTGAGTGGAGTTAAATCCAGTTGGCGGCCAGTCACCAGTACTGTTCCTCAGGGATCAGTTTTGGTGTGGGTCTTGTTCAATACCTTTATCAATGATCTAGATGATGGAATTGAGTGTTTTCTCACTATTTTTGCAGATGATACTTAATTGATTGGGAGTGTTGATCTGCTTGAGGGATAGAAAGGATATGCAGAGGAACCTGGACAGATTGAATTGATGAACCAAGGTCAGTTGTATGAGGTTCAACAAGGCCAAGTGCCAGGTCTTGCATTTAGGTCACAACAACCCCAGGCAATGCTGCAGGCTTACAGAAGAGTAGCTGGAAATCTGCTCAGCAGAAAAGGACCTGGGGGTGCTGGCATCAGAAACCTGGCATCAGCATCCTGGCCTGCATCAGAAACATTGTGGCCAGAAGGACTAGGGAAGTAATTGTCCCTCTGTACTCAGCACTAGTGAGGCTGAAGCTTGAGTACTGCGTTCAGTTCTGGGCCCCTCACTACAAGAAAGACATTGAGATGATGCAGTGTGTTCAGAGAAGAGCAATGAAGCTGGTGAATGGTCTAGAGAAAAAGTCCTATGAGGAGAGGCTGAGGGAACTGATATTGTTTAGTCTACAGAAGAGGAGGCTGAGGAGGGACCTCGTTGCTCTCTGCAACTACTTGAAAGGAGCCTCTTATCTCAAGTAAATAACATTAGGACTAGAGGCAATGGCCTCAAGTTGTGCCAGAGGAGGTTTAGACTAGATATTAGGAAGGATTTCTTTACTGAGAGAGTAGTCAGGTACTGGAACAGGCTTCACAGGGAGGTGGAGTCACCATCCCTGAAGGTATTTAAAAGATGTGTGGACATTGTACTTAGGGGCATGCTCTAGTGGGCATGGTGTTTTGTTTTGTGTTTTTTTTCTGGACTTGGTGATTTTAGAGGTCTTTTCCAACCATGATGATTCTATGATTCTATGATAGAACCAATACAACCACACAGACAGAGCTCCTGTAAGAGCATGCAACCCCCAGGTTTCAGGCTGCAGGATGTGCGTGGGGCTACTCCCAGAGATGCAGTGCAGTAGAAAGAACACCTGTGGGAGGTGTGCCTAGGTAGATTAACTGCTCTGCCTGATTGCTGAGCTTCAGGGGGAGGTGGGCAGACTGAGGAGTATCCAAGAGTCTGAGAAGGAGATAGTCCAGCTGAGCTGTGTTCTGCCATCTCTGGTATGCACAAAACAACTCACCATGGTGACTACTGAGGTAGGTCCAGTATCTGTTTTATTCCAGGAGGAAGGCAGCATTACAAGGGATAAGGAGGGGTGGAAGCAGGTTACTGCATGGAGTTATGAGTAACCCCTCTGATGTGAACACCTTGAAAATACAAAGTATGTCTCTCGAATCAGTATTTATTTTTTATGCTCTTTTTAAAATATACCAAACATATTCTCAATTAACAGATTTTTTCCCCAAACTTAATTGGCTTCTGTTTTATATCATGCTTGACAAGCTCCTAAGATAAGACTGCGTGTCAGGTTGTCTCCTGGTACACGTCCAGACAAAGATAATAAATTTAACAAGGTAACCAGGACTGAAAAAATGATAATAAATAAAAGAGAAGTTCCTGGGATGGCAAAATCTGTGTTATCTTTAGCAAGTCTATGTGCCAGTGATTTATGAAAAGACAGAACTCCTTCTGATGTATAAAAACTCCAAGAGAAAAGGAGAAAGCGGTGGCTCTTCTTCCCCCCCCTTCTCTCTTCACACTTCGGCTTCAACTACGAAACAGCAGAAGAAGAAAAAAAGCGGAGAACTTTGAAACAAGCAGGGACGGCGGTTCCTACATTCCCCCCACTCCGGCCAGAGACCAGGACTGCGGGACGGTGATAACATCTTAATTGCTCCCTCATTTTCTTTCCTTTTCCTTAACAACTCTTCTCTCCAAAGTAACGAATTGTGTTTACCCTTTATTAACAGTGATATTTTGTTTCCCCTTTCCTAAAATAAATCCGTGTAACTTGCTTAAGTTTCAAAAGGTGTTAGTGTGCAATTTCTATGCATTTCTCTGAGTAGTGGCTGCATTTTCCTCATAATCTAAATGTTAAAATAATAGCTCGGATCGCGACATTAATTGGCGTAGTCGGCAGGATACTTGAGGAAAAATCAGAACCTGCTCTTAGATTAACGCTTGAATTGCAAAGCTAAAAGGGAATTTAAAACAATTTTAAAACTAATGGAGTCCATAGCTTGTTCTGCCAGCTCAAGCGAAGGTCAGAACCAAACTGTGTCCTTCTATAATGAGAAAGAATTTATTGAGGCTGAATTGGTTCGACCCTTTTGGGAATACCTCGTAATCCGTAACTATACCCCGAGGAAAACTCTGTATGATGCGATTTATAAACATTATAAGAACAAAAATTTTGTTGCTCTGGCTGAACAAATAACTTCATTAGAAAACCGATCCACTCTGGATAAAGAAAGCAAGAAACAGGTGAAGAAAAAGGGTATAGATTATTTCTATGCTCGTTACTTTTTCAGCTTGGCCACTATAATTTGGCAGGAGAACGAAGAATTGTGCCAAAAATTAAAAGAGCTGGAAAGGGACGTAGAACTTTTAAAATCAGAGGAGCCGAGTACCTCAAAATCTGAGATCTCTACCAACCCTAATTCGGTACCAAATAGCGCTCCCTCTGCATCCTGTCTCTACCACTGATGAAGAGGAAGTAGTATTTCCTGCAAAACAACAGGCGAAAAAATCTGTTCATTTTGCTTCTAAAAAGGGGAAAAAACGGCCCTCCATTTTAAAATCAAAACCCCCGCCGAAACCTACTAATATTCAGAGATGTACCTCTTCCGACTCCTCGGAGGGAGAAGTAGCTGAATTGCGCCACTTGGTCAGCAATTTTATAAAATCTGGGACCAAGAATGACAATCATGATGAGGCTTTAAAACTCCTGCTGCTGGAAGCACAAACCTTTCAGACCCTGGGACCCCTCCACCCAGACGACCCGATAATAATTGAATGGGGTTTTTCCAGCAGTGCATTATCATATCACTTTTGGCAGAAAGGCCCATCTGGCTCCATCAGACCCATCTCGTTTTATTCACAATCATTAAAAGATTCCGAAAAGAGGTATACTGTCTTAGAAAAAGGCCTTCTCACTGTTAGTACGGCCCTTAAGGAAATAAGCAAAATAATTAAAAAACA
>JAAWXA010000697.1:0-13994 GCA_038090715.1 Florisuga fusca | reverse complement strand
GGCCGCGGCCACGCCCCCTGCCCTGGCCACGCCCCCCACGCTGACCACTCCCCAACCGATCGTACACCAGCCAAGGCCACGCCCCCAACCGGCCAAACACCGCGGCTTGACCACGCCCCTTCCTTGTAACCACGCCCACCACAGGCCACACACGTCGTTTGGCCACGCCCCTCCCGGTGCTCTGCACACGCAGGTGTGCACACGTACGTAGGAACAGCACACGTGTGTGCACCCGCCGACACGCGGTCCTGAACACGCGTGGGTGCAAGGACACGTACGTGCACACACACCTACACACGTGACACCCCCTTCTCCTTGCCCCGGGGCACCCCCCACCTCCCGGGACGGTGCACACCAGGGGGGGCAAACTCCCGGTAATTCAACAGGAAAACCCCCACACCATAAAAATGTGTCTGGTTCATTGGTCTGTGGGAACGTCACGGAGGTGCCAGTGGGGCCACTCACCTGGCTGTGACTAGAGAGGGGACACAAGGTGGGACAAGCAGGATGTGTGTGTGCTCCCCCCGAGAGGACAATGCCACCCCCCCCCCCAAGCACAAAGTCCCCGTTCCGGGCCCATCCAGGGCTGGAGGCCTCTCCTCAGGGTCCCGAGATGGCAGCCAGGGCCCAGTTGGTGATGGTCAGGGTGGTGTTGTGCAGGTAGGTCCAGGAGGAGTAGGTGATCCCAGCCAGCTGCTCCCCCACGCAGCCCCACGACACGGAGCCCCTGGGAAATCCAGGAGGGGGGGATGAGAAACGTTTTGTTGCTGATCCTGAGACAGCCCCCAGGCCTCCCCCCCTGGGCACCCCAAAACCCCAGGGCTCATCAGCTGGATCAGCATTTTACAATCGATTAAAATTAACATTTTTGAAGGTGTGTTTGCTTAAGGGCCTTTGAGATAGATGTGCTTATTAATTAATGAACCACTGGAGTAATTTCAGAATGGAACCAAGTAAGAACAATTGATGCGAGGTGTGATGACCAGAGGATGAGCTTCAAATGAGAATCAAGAGTGGACATTAGAAAACTTCAGGTTGGAAGGGACCTCAAGAATCATTTGGTCCAACCCTTCTAATATTATCAATATTGGAAATTATAGAACTCAGCTGAGGAAGAAGAACCGAAGGCACCAAATAAGCAATGAAATCAAAGGACAAGAAGACCCCACGGGAAATTACAGAGACTTTGCAAATATCCTGTAACCACCACGGAATGATCTGCCAGACACACGTGGCTGGACTCATCTTGGAGGTCTCTTCCAACCAAGCTCCTGGCTGGGCTTCAGGGTCTCAGACATCTCTGTGCAGTGATACACGCACAGAATGGTTTGGGTTGGGAGGGACCTCAACAAGTCACCTCATTCCCACCCCTGCACGGCCAGGGACACCTCCCCCAGCCCCATCCAACCCGGGCTGAGACACTGCCAGGGATGGGGCAGCCACAGCTTCCTTGGGCAACCTGGGCAACCAGGGGCTCAGCACCCTCACCCCAAACAATTTCTCCCTCATGTCCAACCTCAATCTCCCCTCTTCCAGTGTTAACCCATTCCCCTTGTCCTCTCCCTACCCCCCCATGTCCAAAGCCCTTCCCCAGCTTTCTTGTAGCCCCTTCAGGTATTGGAAGCTGATAATCACTGGTCAGTGATCTATAAGCTGACTGGAAGGTTATAACTTTGCTGTGCCCTGGGGTGGAAGCCCAGCTCTGCTGGGTGGGATAAAGCAGCCCTTCTGCACCCAGGACCTGTGAAATCCTGTGTCAGTGTGGGGGCAGGGCCCCCGTGGGACGGTGGTCAGGGTGGGCACAGAGGGAGTCACTCACCCGCAGGAGTCCCCCCAGCGCTGCCAGCCCCGCTCCAGCGCCGCGGCGGTGCCCTCCATCAGGGGCAGCAGGCAGCTCCTCACCAGCACCACCAGCAGCTCCCACACCCACTCAGCCACCAGCAGCAGGGACTCGGGGAGCCAGGACTGCAGCTGCAGGGACAGAGGGTGACACCCACTGAACCCCCCAGGAGCTCTGCTGAACCCCGCTGTCCCCACAGCCCCGTGGGTCCCCGCGTGCTCCACCGTGTGCCCAGGTGGGAACAGCCTCAAGTTGTGCCAGGGGAGGTTGAGGTTGGAGCTGGGGAACAATTTCTCAATGCCTGGAAAGGGTTGTCAGGGCCTGGCCCAGGCTGCCCAGGGCAGGGCTGGAGTCCCCATCATGCCTGGAGGGGTTTCAGAGCCTGGAGATGTGGTGCTGAGGGACAGGGGGTGGTGCTGGCCTGGGCACTAGTCAGACACTGGGACAGGCTGCCCAGGACAGTGGTGGAGTCACCATCCCATGGTGTGAGATATGTGAGTCCCACGGACACACAGCTGAAGGACATGACTTAGGCAAGGACTCGTCAGTGTTTGGTCATGGTTGGACTCCATGTTCTGGAAGAGCTCCTCTGACCAAGGCAACTGGTTCTGGTTGGACCCAAGGATCTCAAAGCACCTTTCCCACCAAGCCCATCCCTCTGTTCTTACCCACTCGGCGAGCCCGGGCAGTCCATGCTGGAGCCGGGAGAGCAGGGAGCAGCAGTGCTGGGAGAGGTGCCGGGCCAGGACCCTGCTGTGTGCCCAGAGCTGCTCCAGCCGGGGCTGCAGGAGGGCAGCAGCCTGGGAGCCATGGACTGGGAGTGTCCGTGCCAACCACCTGGGGAGACACAGACCCGGCTGAGACCACCCCGGCACCAACACACCGGGCTCTGGAGCTGCTGCCCCGGCCCAGGAGCCCCCTGCCCAGCACTGACCTGTACCCCTCCAGGCAGCAGCCCCAGACCCTCTGTCCGGCGGGCAGGACACCGCAGGAACGGAGCAGAGCAGCCGAGGAGGAGGCTGGAAGAGACCAAAGCCCATCCCTGAGCCCCCCGGGCAGGGCTGGACACCCCCCTGCCCCCCCAGGGACACAGGGACAGAGCTGCTCCACAAAACTGCTGAGAGGACCCAAAAAAACCCAAGAGGAGGAAACACGGGGTGGGCAGTGGTGAGGGAACCCCCAAGAAGGGACAGGCAGAGGGGGTCTGTCTGCAGCCTGCTGAGAACATCCAGCTCAAGCCAGCCCCCTCGGACCTCCAGGGACCCCCACTGGGGGGAGGAGGGTTTTCACAGAGGGGAATGGTGACTGTGGTTCCCCAGGGACATTCCTGGACACGGCCACCACCTTACCCTGGAAGGAGCCGTGTGTCCGGAGGTCGTGCAGGAGGAACCCGGCCGCGCAGAGCAGGAGGAGGAGGAGGAGCAGCCGGGACCAGGGGAAGCCCTGACCCCTCATCCTGCACAGCAGCTCCTGGCAGGGGACGAGGCCCCATCACTGCCTGGCTCTGGGGGCTGCTGGCACCACCCCCGCCCCACACAGCCCTCCCACTGGGAACCAGCAGGGCCATCTGCCCAGCAGCTGGGAGGATGGACCAGGGCCAGCACCAGCTGTCCCCACTGTGTCCCACAGATGTGCTGCTGCAGGGACCCTGCCTGGCATCTGCTGGTGGCTGGAAGGCAAGCACAACCCCAGCACAGAGCCCAAACCCAGCTGTCCCCTCCCCAAACCCAAACCCAGCTGTCCCCAAACCCAAACCCAGCTGTCCCCAAACCCAAACCCAGCTGTCCCCGTGCCCGTTGTCCCTGCCCCGGTCTCACCTTGCAGGCAGCATTGCAGGCGGCCACGTCCGGGTCACCCCCAGCTGCCAGCTCCTCATTTGTCACTTTGAAGGAACAAACTGTGTCCTGCAGTGCCTGCTGCACCTTGGGGAGGGGGAGAGCCACGGCACTGACCACAGGGACACCCAGATGGTGGCACTGGGGACACTGGTATGGTGGCACTGCACAGCCAGACCACCCAGCCCCAGCGAGGCTGCAGGAGGGAGGGGATGGGGTGGGCTGATGCACTGAGGAGCTGGGGGATGGACCAGGCTGTGGGGACACCTCAGTCTCCTGCACCGGGATGTGGGCAGGTCCCTGGAGCTGGGTGGCCACAGAGGGGATGGTGTTTGCCCACCCCATGCATGTCCTGCATCCCACAGCCTGCTCCTACCTTCTTGCTGCTGCTGTCCCAGGACTCCAGGAGGTGGTTGAGGAGCAGGCTGTGGGGGGCAGGAGAGGGGGGTGTCAGGAGCTCCCAGCAGCAGTTCCAGGCCCTTGGGCTGGCCCTGCCCGGGGCTGGGGGGCACCCACCTGGACTGGGAGAGGTGCTTGGTGTAGAGCTGCCTCCAGACACTGAAGCTGAGCGGGTCCATGCTCAGGCACTGGCTCAGGGAGGTCAGGAGCTGGGAAGAGCAGAGCCCAGTGTCACCCCCTCCCTGTCCTCCTGTCCCTGGGGCTGGCACGTGGGACACCCCAGGTCCCGGGCTGTGTGCCACCCCCAAACCAGGGCTGGCAGAGGGTGGGGGTCCCACACCCACCGCCCAGGGCTCACCTCTTTCTTCATGCTGGGGGGGCAGCTGGGGGTGGCTCGGGAGAGGAAGGAGGGGAAGTAAGTGTGCAGAGCTGCCTCGGGCTTGGCACCGAACGCCAGCACCTTCAGGCGGGGGTAGAGCTGCTGCAGCTGCTCCTGCAGGCTGGGGAGACACGGGGGGGCTGCTGAGACCACTGGGGAGACCACACAGCCCCACTGCACAGCCACACCATGGGGACACACACAGGGTGTACCTGGGTGTCAGCGAGTTGTTGGGCATGAAGGCAAAGTCCAGGAGGGGGAAGAAGTCCTTGGGTCCAATCATGCCGAAGCCTTTGGTCAGGTTGGGGTGCACCCTGCCCAGGGAAAGTCACCCCCTGAACCGGGGGTCTGTGGGAGACCCCCAGCTCCTGAAGCCAGGGGCAGTGCTGGCACCCACACGGGGGGCTGGCGTGGGGGTCTCCTGCCCTTTCCCCCCCCTGAGGGGCTGCAGAGGGTCTGGCAGGCCCCGATGGTGAATGGGTGAGAGGAGCAGCCAGATGGCAGAACCCAGAGGGATACAGGCTGGGAAGGGCTGGGGGGAGCAGGGACGTTTGGCTCCCTGCGCCTCCAGGAAACCCTTGGGCACAACCAGACACCACAAGTGGGTGAGAAACGCTTCATCAGAACCTCTCAGAGGCTTTGGCAGAGCTGGGGATGCTCCTCAGTGCCCACCACTGACCTCCCCCCAGCACCAGAGCTTGGCTGCTGGAGCTGCTGCTACAACACCCGACCCTCTGAGACCCCAGAGCTGGCAGCCAAGGTGGCAGCCAAGGTGGCAGCCAAGGTGGCAGCCAAGGTGGCAGCCAAGGTGGCAGCCAAAGGGAGGAGGAGGTGTGACTGACCTCAGCAGGCGGTCCAGGTATGTCACGGCGTACGGGGAGAGCGTCTTGATGCCGAGCACCGGGAGCATGACACCGAGCCAGACTGTGGGACAGGGGGGTCAGAGGGGCTGGGGGGTCCTGCCCTCTCCCCATCCCTGGTGACAGCCCCAGGCAGCCTGGTGATCCCCAGGGGAGGGGGTCCCGGGGGGCTGGGTGGGCAGCTCTCACCTTTCAGGCCCTCGTGGAGGTCGGTGTAGCCGGCTTGTCCCAGCGCCCACAGCACCGTCAGGCACTTGGCGGGCTGGTTCTGGTGGGACCGCAGCACCTCCAGGTACTGGGGGGACAAGGAGAGCTTAATGGAGGACACCACAGACCATCCCATCCCACCCCATCCCACCCCCCTGGGAACGGCCCCAGAGCCACGTCACCCCGTGGGGTCATCAGGCAGGAGCTGGGCAGAGCCCCCAGGAGGGACCCCCAGTACCCAGTGGGGCTGATGAGGGACCCCCAGAGCCCAGCCCTGGGGACACAGAGCTGCTGGCACCACATGGGGACGTGGCTCCTGGAGGAGCAGGACCCCCCCGGCTGCCCCTGGCATGGCTGCAGCGGGGGTCTGCGGGCAGGGGGTGGGGGTCTCACCTTGCCCAGGTTCATGGTGGCGATCCGGGGCCGGTCCAGCAGCAGTGCCTGGATACAGATACGGTACCCGTGCAAGGACTCCCCTGGAAGGCAACACGGGGGGCTCAGCCAGGGCCCCCCTCCTCCTGTGGCACCCCAGGCAGGTGGCAGAGGGGTGAGAACCCCCAGCACAGTCCTGCTCCCTGGGAACAGGCTCCAGGCACCAGCCCCACCCCGGCAGCAGTCCTGTCCTCCCCAGCATTGCTCCAAAGCAGCAGCAGGGACAGGAACCATCCCACTGGAGTCTGGGGGCTTCCGAGGACTCACTTCCCCCTGAGGGTCATCCAGTGACCTGCTGCAAGACCACCTCCCCCTGTCCCTCAGCACCACATCTCCAGCTCTGAAACCCCTCCAGGGATGATGGGGACTCTGACAACCCTTTCCAGGCATTGAGAAATTGCTCCCAAATTTCCAGTCCCAAGGCCCTGGCCCCAGCAGCACCGTGTTTCCCACCCCACCTCCTCAGAGGAGCTCAGGGCAGCTCTGGGAGCCCCGGGCAGCATCAAGCCCCAACCACAGAGTCACAGGAGCCCCCCAGGACTTGCACCCACCTGCCCCCCCCCCNGAGGGGGAAGGGTTTCCAGCTGCAAGAGGGGAGATTTTGGGAAGAAATAGTTTGGGGTGAGGGTGCTGAGCCCCTGGTTGCCCAGGTTGCCCAAGCAGGGTGCTCCAAGCCCCATCCCTGGCAGTGTCTCAGCCCAGGTTGGATGGGGCTTGGAGCACCCTGGGCTGGGGGAGGTGTCCCTGACCATGGCAGGGGGGGCACTGGGGGGGCTCTGGGGTCCTGTTCAACTCAGTGATTCAATGATTCCATGCAGATGGAATTTCTGGCCACTGCCCTGGGATGGGGACCTGGAGGTGAGGAGGGGATCCCTCTGCCTGGAGCCCCCCAGAAACCCCCTGGTCAGCTGGGAGCAGGGATGGGAGGAGGAGGAACAACCAGACCTGGGGAGGAGAAGCCCAAGGGGAGCAGCCAAGGGTCTGCATCTGCTCTGGAAATAATTGAGTTTTAATAATTGAGTTTCCCAAAGAGTCCCAGCTCCTGGGTTACCCCCTGTTCCCAGATGCTCTCTGTGGGACACCCTCACCCACCCACACTCTCCTCAATTGGTATTTCCAGTTAATACCCACTTCATAGCACAGCAGGAGGAAAACTTATTTAAATGCTAATATTGAATCACTGAAATGTGCAGAGATTTTACCCGTCCAGAAAGAAAAAACCTGACTCTGGGGTGATTGAAAACACCTCAGATCCTGAGGTGGGACTGGGCCCAGAGTCACAAGGAGAACCTGTGGTCAGGGCAAGGGGATGTCTCCCTGCTCTGGGGCCAGTGATTACTGTATTTTCATTGAATCATGGAATAGTTTGGGTCAGAAAAGACCATGAAGGTCATCAAGTTCACTGCCCAGCACCCCCTGTCCCTCAGCACCACATCTCCAGGCTCTGAAACCCCTCCAGGCATGATGGGGACTCCAGCCCTGCCCTGGGCAGCCTGGGCCAGGCCCTGACAACCCTTTCCAGGCATTGAGAAATTGTTCCCCAGCTCCAACCTAAACCTCCCCTGGCACAACTTGAGGCCCTTCCTCTTGTCCCATCCCTTGTTCCTGGGGAGCAGAGCCCGACCCCCCCTGGCTCCAACCTCCTCTCAGGGGGTTGCAGAGAGCCAGAAGGTCTCCCCTCAGCCTCCTCTGCTCCAGGACCAGCACCCCCAGGGCCCTCACAAGTTCTCCAGATCCTTTCCCAGCTCCATTCCCTTCTCTGGACACTCTCCATCCCCTCAATGTCCTTCTGGTCCTGAGGGGCACAGGACTGACTCCAGGATTCAAGGTGCAGCCTCCCCAGTGCCCAGCAAAGGGGGCTGATCCCTGCCCTGATCACACCGGTGCTGACACAGGGATGCTGAAGTCAGATGTGGGAATAACCTTGCTTGCCTTTTGCTGGGAATCTTTGGCTTCCCTCACCTTCCCTCAGCAGATGGGAGACTCCTGAAATGGAGGTGTCCATGGCACTGCCAGGCTGGGATGGGCAAGTGAGTCTGGCTATCAGCTGATCTCCTGCTAAAGCCAGGAGAGGGCTGCAGGCTGAGGAGTGCACAGAGGCAGCACCGGGGGTGGCTCAGCAAGGACCAATCCTGCCTCCTGAAGGGGTAAGGAGGCTTTGAAAGAGTGAGTGCAGTCTGTGAGGGGCTTCTCTGCAATCCCCCCCCAGGATGCTGCTAAGGGAACCTGGTAAGCAAAGGATAAGGGGCAAATTCCCACCTTAAACCCAGCCTCGGGTGGCAGGGACAAAGAGTGGGAACCCGGCGAGGTTTGGCACGCGGGGAGGCGAAGGGCACCCGGGGCGCAGTCATAATTAAAAGTAATAACACTGAGAGCTTTCAAAGCACTTGGTAAACACGATTAACTAATTAGTCAGGTCTTTACTAATTAACCAGTCACAGGACTGGTGTTGCTCAATATGTTTAATGATCCGGAGAGCAGTTGAATAGCTGGGGGCAACGTTGTGGGAGCTGCGCAGGGGATGGCTGGGATGAGCTCCCAGCAGGAACAGGGTTTGGAGGGGATGCACACCCCGGGCATGTGCTGAGGTTGGACCCTCTGATCCTGCTGAGGATGATCTCCCCTCCCCCAGGCAATCCCTTCACCACCTCTCACCCTCCTCTCTGCTTGAGGGACTCACCGGGCATCTCCCATAGACTCCTGTGGGTGACACCGGGAGCTGCTCAGGTGGAAGTGTTCAGCTGTACCTGCAGGCAGCCAGGTCTGAGTCAGGCTGAGCTAAACATGAACTCCCCAAGGTGCCCTGCACCTCCAGCCTCACATGAATGCTCCCCAGCACAGCGAGGGTGAGTTGCCTCTCTCTTCCCTTTCAATAAAGCAAGAATTGGAGTCACACCAGTGCAGGGACAGGGAAGAGGAAAGAGAAGTAGGACCAGGGAGGATCTCTGGGTGCCATTGCATTGCTCATTGATCAGTTTCCCCACCTGTGCCTCAGTTTCCCCAGGCTAGCTGCAGTATTTCACACCAGATGCCATACTCAGATACCTTCCCATCAATTTGTTTTTAAACCAGGACTGCAGCTGGAAGCTTCCCCACCCACTGAGTGAAAAATCTCTCCTCCAAAGACTCATGGGGCTGGTTTTAACCCATGGTTGAGTGGTACCTTTCTGCCTCCCCGTGAGCCCACACTGCACACACTAAACCCAGCCCCTTGTTCTTTAAGACTCTTCTGGTGGCACCAGCTTGTCTCTATTGCCTGTGACAGGTATCACCCCCCCTGCTATAGAACATCCCACAGACCTGCAGGGTCCTTCCGAGCCCCTGCCATGGTTCTGCTACTCAATGACACCTTTTAGGGGCTGAGTTTAAGTATTTTTTTACTGCCCAGGAGTGTGAGAATCCACGTGGCTGTGTAAGTGAACATGGCATTGCTGCTGCACCCAGAGCAGCTCCATATGGCTGTGCCCAAGGTGTTATTAAAACATCCCAGCACCCAGACCCCTCTTCCCCAGCACCAGGAGGACTTTATTCCTGCAGGACCATACAGTCNCAGCCCAGGTTGGATGGGGCTTGGAGCACCCTGGGCTGGGGGAGGTGTCCCTGACCATGGCAGGGGGGGCACTGGGGGGGCTCTGGGGTCCTTTCCCACCCAGACCAGTCTGGGCTCTGGAACTGGATGAACTCTGCAATGAGGGATTGCTCCTTGGGAGATGCTGGTGCCACAGGATGCACACAGGCTCTGGGAAGACATTCTGCTCTTTCACCCCCTGTCCCGAGTGCTCAGGGGAAGCACAGACCAACAGGTCCTGCCTGAGAGGCAGCTCCAGCCAGAATACCCCTCTGACAGCTGAGGGGACAGAATCATGGAACCACAGAGTTGTGGCTGAAAAGACCTTTGAGATCATCCAGTCCAACCATTCCCTGAGCAGTGCCAGGGCCACCACTGCCCCGTGTCCCTCAGCACCAGGTGTGCAGAACCTGCCAGCACATTGAGAATCCCACAGGAGCAGACCCTGGCAGGATTTACCAACACAATCCCAGTGTCTTGGTGTTCAGGAAAGGCAACTGTGGTGACACCAGATAATCAAACACCTGATCCCTGTTTACGTTCTGGAACTAAGCTCGCTCTTGTGCCTTTGCTGTTCCTGAACTTCCTACAGAAGTTCTGACACAGAAAAAACTCCTTGGATGGGAACAAAAAAAAAGAAAAACCCAAATATCTGATTTTGCAGGGGCTGAGCCCAGGCTGCAGGATGGGTCTCAAGTGAGAGCAGGAGATTTTCCCTCTCACACCTGTGACTGTTACAATCCTGTCCCCTCCAGTGTCCCTAAATTCATCTCCCCACCCTGCACCCTCAGACCTGCCCCAGAGCTCAGCACCCAGCCTGCCCACAGGGATCAGAGTGGCTCTGCCCACCTTTGGGGGCACAGCCCCCCCAGAGCAGGCACTGGGTGGGGGACACTGACCGTGGGGGTGCTGGCTGAGCAGGGGGTCACTGCGAGGTGCCTGCAGCTTGTAGTTGAGGTACCCGGCCAGGTCCTTCACCCAGACAGAGGGATTCTCAGGGAACACACTCTGGCTTTTATCCAGCTCCTTCTGCAGATCCGCCAGGTCAAGCTGGAAGTGACAAGACAAGGAAGGAGCCAGGAGCGTTCAGAAATGGTCATAAAAGTTTGGAAAGAAGAAAGTTAAGGTCAGGCCCTGAGGGGTACCAGCACCACCAGGCAGCTCTGCACCAGGGCCCTGGAGGGGAGCAGAGCCACCTGCACCCAGACCCACCAGATGAGCCACCCAGCACCCACACCCCGGGGGGACAGCAGCCCCTGGCCCTCAGCTTGCTGTCTGCCACCACAGATCCTGTCTGTCCGTCTGTCTGTCTGTCTGCTCCTGGACACAGGTGACCCACGGGCAGGCAGGCAGAGACCCCGTCCTCACCCCAGGGGTCGAGGGGATGCAGCAAGACCCCACAGCCCGCAGGGTCTGACGTTCTCCCCAGGGCAGGTCATTAACTCTGAGCTGGGGACCTCTGGCAGCGTGTTCATGCCAGACAGCACTTTGAAAAGGGGAACGTGAGCAAAATACATCTGCTGCTACATCAAAACCTGAACGTCAGCAGAGCTCAGGGACAGGGGTGGGGACAGTCACTGAGCGGCCACAGGGTCTGCCCTGAGACAGACCCAGACCAGGGGAACTGCTGGGGGGTCTGCAGAGCCGCCTGCAGGGACCCCCACCCCGCTGCGGGGGGCTCGGGGTGCTGAGGACACGGGTGAGACGTGACCGTGGGGTGTGACCAGGAGCCACCCCCCCTGCCAAGGCCACGTGGGGCTCCTGGTGTCACCCGTGGTGCTCGGGCACTGCCAGGGGGGCACAAACGGGCTCCAGGGATTCCCTGGCGTGGGAAGGGCTCCCCAGCACCTCAGCGAGGAGGAGGAGGAGCTGCCTCGGGATGGCTCCCAGAGAGCAGACAGGGGGTGGGTGAGGAGAGGAACCTCCTCCTGCCCCACCACAGCATCCAGCACCGGGCAGGGCACCGGCTGCTCCGCTCCCGGGGCCAGCAGGGCCACCCCGGGTGGCAGCCAGCCCTGGCACAGTGCTGGTCCCGGCAGGGAGGGGACGAGGGGCCGGGCCCTCCTGGCACCGAGGGGAAAGNGGTCCTGTCCAGCTCCTGCAGCATGGTGTAGATGCAGTGGTCAAAGAAGAGCTCCAGCACCCCGGCTGCACGGCCCAGCAGGGAGCGGATGGTGCTGCGCAGGGGTTTGCTCAGCAGGCAGTAGGGGTAATCTGGGGGGGCATGGGGCAGGGGGTCAGAGCCACCAGCCCGTGAGACCTGCCCAGTGGAGCAGCACAACGGGGCAAAGAGGACCTTTTCCCACTGCCCTGTGTTAGATGAACTGAATTCCAGTGCCTGAAGGGGCTCCAGGAAAGCTGGGGAGGGACTGGGGACAAGGGCCTGGAGGGATGGGAGCCTGGAGGGGGAAGGGTTTCCAGCTGCAAGAGGGGAGATGGAGAGGAGATCTTGGGCAGGGAGGGAGAAATAGTTTGGGGTGAGGGTGCTGAGCCCCTGGTTGCCCAGGTTGCCCAAGGAAGCTGTGGCTGCCCCATCCCTGGCAGTGTCTCAGCCCAGGTTGGATGGGGCTTGGAGCACCCTGGGCTGGGGGAGGTGTCCCTGACCATGGCAGGGGGGGCACTGGGGGGGCTCTGGGGTCCTTTCCCACCCAGACCAGTCTGGGCTCTGGAACTGGATGAACTCTGCAATGAGGGATTGCTCCTTGGGAGATGCTGGTGCCACAGGATGCACACAGGCTCTGGGAAGACATTCTGCTCTTTCACCCCCTGTCCCGAGTGCTCAGGGGAAGCACAGACCAACAGGTCCTGCCTGAGAGGCAGCTCCAGCCAGAATACCCCTCTGACAGCTGAGGGGACAGAATCATGGAACCACAGAGTTGTGGCTGAAAAGACCTTTGAGATCATCCAGTCCAACCATTCCCTGAGCAGTGCCAGGGCCACCACTGCCCCGTGTCCCTCAGCACCAGGTGTGCAGAACCTGCCAGCACATTGAGAATCCCACAGGAGCAGACCCTGGCAGGATTTACCAACACAATCCCAGTGTCTTGGTGTTCAGGAAAGGCAACTGTGGTGACACCAGATAATCAAACACCTGATCCCTGTTTACGTTCTGGAACTAAGCTCGCTCTTGTGCCTTTGCTGTTCCTGAACTTCCTACAGAAGTTCTGACACAGAAAAAACTCCTTGGATGGGAACAAAAAAAAAGAAAAACCCAAATATCTGATTTTGCAGGGGCTGAGCCCAGGCTGCAGGATGGGTCTCAAGTGAGAGCAGGAGATTTTCCCTCTCACACCTGTGACTGTTACAATCCTGTCCCCTCCAGTGTCCCTAAATTCATCTCCCCACCCTGCACCCTCAGACCTGCCCCAGAGCTCAGCACCCAGCCTGCCCACAGGGATCAGAGTGGCTCTGCCCACCTTTGGGGGCACAGCCCCCCCAGAGCAGGCACTGGGTGGGGGACACTGACCGTGGGGGTGCTGGCTGAGCAGGGGGTCACTGCGAGGTGCCTGCAGCTTGTAGTTGAGGTACCCGGCCAGGTCCTTCACCCAGACAGAGGGATTCTCAGGGAACACACTCTGGCTTTTATCCAGCTCCTTCTGCAGATCCGCCAGGTCAAGCTGGAAGTGACAAGACAAGGAAGGAGCCAGGAGCGTTCAGAAATGGTCATAAAAGTTTGGAAAGAAGAAAGTTAAGGTCAGGCCCTGAGGGGTACCAGCACCACCAGGCAGCTCTGCACCAGGGCCCTGGAGGGGAGCAGAGCCACCTGCACCCAGACCCACCAGATGAGCCACCCAGCACCCACACCCCGGGGGGACAGCAGCCCCTGGCCCTCAGCTTGCTGTCTGCCACCACAGATCCTGTCTGTCCGTCTGTCTGTCTGTCTGCTCCTGGACACAGGTGACCCACGGGCAGGCAGGCAGAGACCCCGTCCTCACCCCAGGGGTCGAGGGGATGCAGCAAGACCCCACAGCCCGCAGGGTCTGACGTTCTCCCCAGGGCAGGTCATTAACTCTGAGCTGGGGACCTCTGGCAGCGTGTTCATGCCAGACAGCACTTTGAAAAGGGGAACGTGAGCAAAATATTTCTGCTGCTACATCAAAACCTGAACGTCAGCAGAGCTCAGGGACAGGGGTGGGGACAGTCACTGAGCGGCCACAGGGTCTGCCCTGAGACAGACCCAGACCAGGGGAACTGCTGGGGGGTCTGCAGAGCCGCCTGCAGGGACCCCCACCCCGCTGCGGGGGGCTCGGGGTGCTGAGGACACGGGTGAGACGTGACCGTGGGGTGTGACCAGGAGCCACCCCCCCTGCCAAGGCCACGTGGGGCTCCTGGTGTCACCCGTGGTGCTCGGGCACTGCCAGGGGGGCACAAACGGGCTCCAGGGATTCCCTGGCGTGGGAAGGGCTCCCCAGCACCTCAGCGAGGAGGAGGAGGAGCTGCCTCGGGATGGCTCCCAGAGAGCAGACAGGGGGTG
>JAAWXA010000695.1:11279-22334 GCA_038090715.1 Florisuga fusca | reverse complement strand
ATCTCATGCCTTATGTAGGCCTAAATAAAGACTGTTTTGGTTGAACCCCAGCCAGGCACTGAGCACCTCAAAGCCTCTCACTAACATACAACCCAACAGTGGGATGGAGGAAAACATACCAATATTTATTGATTGAGATAAATCCACAAATTGATGGGTCAGGGCCGGTGGGAGGCACGGAGGGCACGGCCGGCACCCGTGAGCCAGGGGGAGTGGGTGTCCCTCCTTTTTGTCTTGCGTTTTCTTCCAAAGCCAGGACATTCTGTGCGTGCTGGGTGATGCCAAGAAGGACCATTCCCTTTGTTAGGGGGAAATGCCAAGTGCAGCCTGCAGGGCGTTATTGCTGGCAGTGCAGAAAGCAGCTGCCGTAGGAAAGAGGGGCTGATGGGGGCTTTTGGAAAGGGACACTTGTAATGCATTGCTCCTCCTGCCCCTAAGGGAAGGTGTCCTGCAGGCAGGGCAGGAACGGGCTCGCTGACGCTTCCTTCCCAAAGATCCAATGAGAGCAATGTTGTGTTTGGGGTGGTAAGGAGCAATGTTCTCCATGGAGTGTTGGATCTCAAAGGCTTTTCCTCAGTGTCCAGGTCTCTTTAAGAGACACTCTGCATTCAAAACCAGATTAATATAAATTCTAAACTGAAAATCAGAAAAATAGAACTTTTCAATAATTTTTTTTGATGCTCTTAGTAATCTTCCTCCACACTGGAGCCGCTCCAGTTATCTGTGCAAGTCTTGAACATTAAAAACACCACGGGGTGACATATGTCTGGTGAGTACTGTAATGGGCCCCATGGTGTCAGTGGGACTGAGTCCATGATCCTCAGGTATTGACAGGAGACTGAAAAAACACCCTCTTAAGAAACTAAAGTCAAAATAAAAACCCAAAATATCTTGAAGTATTGATTGGCCCCATTGGGTCCCATTACTAAAAAAGCCTTCCAAGAGACTTGTTTGAGAAGATCACTGGAGGCCGTGATTTTAGTGAGGCAAAGATTCTGTAAAGGTGGCTCTGAAGCCACAGGTATTGATCTATTTGTTTGCTTATGTATTTATTTATTTATTTATTTATATTATGGATCAGTCAGGCCAAACTCTGAACCGCAGGCAATGGGAAGGAAAATCCCATCCCTCAATTGTGAGTCAGGACTCTTCCTGGGGACAGTGAAGTATGAAAATGAGTAATAAAAAAAATTCCAACACATCCTGACCTCCCCAGGAAGGGGAAAGAAAGTCCAGAGCCTCGAGACAAAATTACTCCTGGTTTACCTTTGTGGTGGAGGCAGCTGCCATGTCTGAGGTGATAAAGCCCTTAATCCTCTTGGGCCTTTCAGCCTTCCAGAGCCCTTGGCCACCTCTCCTACAGGGCAGGCTGCCCTACACTGTCCATGCCTGCAGCTCCTTCTTTAAACTGCTTTAAAAAAGGCTTTAAACTGAAGGAGAAGGAGGGAGGAACTAAAGATGGCAATGATAACCCCACCATCACCACTACAACTGATCTGGGATTAAACCAGGAATGCTGCTGACCCCAGGAGTCCAGCCTGGACTTTCCCAGGGCTGGCCTGAAGCCTTTGTTGTGATGTGACAGTTATTGGGGGTGAGGGGGGAGGAACATGGTACCATTTTTTTGTATATTTGTATATATTTAGTAATTTTTCCTTTTTATCATTCATGTTTCATTTAAGTTTTGTAGTTTAGTTTCCAACCCATGAGTCTCTTTCACATATTCTCTCTCCTTTCTTTATCAGGGTGTGGAGGGGGATTAATAGAGACCTTCTGTCATTCTGTCATAATTGCCGGCCCAGTGTTAAACCCTGACAAATTTATTGGCGCCCAATGTGGGGCTTTAGCTAATTATCTCAAGCCCAGTTGAAATTTCAACTCACTTATATGAATAATTTGAATTTTTACTTCAGTGGGAGGATACCCAGATGGCTCTGCTGAGTGGGAATCAAACTATTTTCTTAGGAAATTTCACAGGGTTGGAAATTAAACCAATCATGCTGTACCTTTGGTACTCAGGGTATGTGATCTGTTGCTTTTTAGCTGGGATTAGTGTTGCTCTGTGGTTCATTCTTGGTAAGAGCTGCTTACAAACCGTAGTTATGATATGGTCTTCAACAGTGTGGTACATGGTACAGTGTTTTTTCACACACCTAGGAGATACACATAGGATACACATTTCATACACATAAGGAAATATCCCTATAAAGAGGAAATAGACTGCCCACAGGTCAAAGCACCCACACTTGGAAAACCTATCAGGGATCTGAAAGAATTGTCTGTACGAGATGTGATCTATACCAATGATGAGACTGTAGATCCTTATCACATGCCATGCCCTAAGCCTATGAGGCAAAGGTTTGTGCATGCTGCACCATCCCCATTTAACCATACACTATCAGTCATGTGATGGGTTCCTGGAGAAATGGAACCAGCTGTGGGTGATGTGATTAAAACAGCAGGAGAATATGAAGGTGCTGTCATGGCTCCTCATCGGGCCTGGGTCTCATCTGGAAAGGGAACAGTTGAGAAACTGCACCTACCCCATCACAAAGCCCTGGTGGTGCTGTGGAGAGCCCAGGCCTGGAACTGTCTGGGATCATGTCACAGAATCATAGAATCATGGAATGGGTTGGGTTGGAAGGGTTAAAGATCATCTTGTTCCAACCCCCTGCATGCATGGGAAGGAACACCTCCCACCCAACTGAAGCCAACCCTGACCCTGTCCCCATGGAACTCACTAGATATCTAGACACAGTGAAGACAAAAGTCATCTCATGTTCCTGCCCCTTTACCCAGCCATAATCTCCTTGCTCAAATGAGACTTTTTTTAAAAATTTTACCTGTTTCAGTTAATAACTGACATCACCCTGGTGCAGGGTGCTCCAGGGCTGCAGGTCCACATCTGCCCCTCTGTGCTCCCCCATAGGATTCAGGGGACAGCTGCCCTCTCCCCACAGCCTGCAGGGGAACTTCTGTTCTGGCCCTTCCTTCATTCACTGACCTTGGTGTCTTGTGGAGGGCTGGCAGCAGGCTTCCACCTCCTTCTCCATGAACATCTTGGGCATTTGCTGCCACAGACATTCCATGGTCACCCAGCGCAGCTGCTGACTCCTGAGGGAGGTGGCCTCCCAGATATGGGCACCCCAGGTCTCCACAGCCCTTATATATCCCCATGGTCACCATGGAGACCCCACATCACACCCCACGGTGTCCAAGCAGCAGACCCCACATCACAAAGCCCTGGTGGTGGCTGTGGAGACTCCCAGGCCTGGAACTGGCTGGGACTGTGTCACAGAACAATGGAATCATGGAATGGGTTGTGTTGGAAGGCTTAAAGATCACCTAGTTCTCACCCAACACATTCCATGATTCCATGATCCCACTCCTCTGAAGCCAACCCTGCCCCTGTCCCCATGGAACTCACTTTGTAATCCCATCCACAGCATCAGCCTCAGTCAGAGCTGGTGGACAGCCAGTTGAGTATCAGCCACCTGTGTGCCCAGGTGGTCAAGAAGGCCACAGACATCCTGGCTTTTATCAGGAATAGCATGGCCAGCAGGAGTAGGAAAGTGATCGTGGCCATGGATAAAGACAGGAAACAGTGTTGGCACAAGTTCTGGACACTGAGGCACCCTCACTGCTTGCTAGGAGGACTTTGAATCACTGCTGGCACTGTGACCCTCATCATCTGGTGAACTTCCCACCCACCACGTCACCCACCTCTTCAATCCAGACATCACCAGTCTGGGTACAACAGGACAATGGCAGAGCATGTCAAAGGGCTTGCTAAAGGCCAGGTGCACACCATGCCTTTCTGTCTTCTGCCCACTCTTCTTCAGCAATCCCCTCTTTCTACTTCACCTGGAGCAGGCTGGGCCCAGTCACTGTCCCAGGGACTGAGGTCATAGAATCACAGAACCATAGAATGTTAGGGGTTGGAAGGGACCTCTAGAGATCATCCAGTCCAACCCCTCAGCCAAAGCAGGATCACCCAGGGCAGGCCACACAGGAACACACCCAGGTATGTGTTGAAAGTCTCCAGAGAAGGAGACTCCACAGCCTCTCTGGGCAGCCTGTTCCAGTGCTCCCACAACCTCACAGTCAAGAAGTTTCTTGTCATGTTGAGGTGGAATTTCCTATTTTTTACCTAAACTCATTTTTCCACTGGAAAGCAATTGGCCCCTTCCTTTTGACACCCACCACTTAGATATTTATAAGCACTCATAAAATCCCCTCTGTCTTCTCTTCTCAAGGCTAAGGAGACCAAATTCTGTCAGTCTTTATTCATAGGAGATGCTCAAGTTCCTTAATCATCCCTCTAGCTCTCCCTGGGACTCTCTCCAGTAGATTCATGTCCTGCTAGAACTGGGGAGCCCTAAACAGCATCCAGTATTCCAGGTGTGGTCTCACCAGGGCAGAGTAGAGGGGTAGGAAAACCAACCTAGATCTGCTAGTTCAATTTTGCTGATGCACCCAAGAACCCCCTGGCCCTCTAGGCTACCCATGTGGCAATCCCTTCATAGAAGGATATCAGGTTAGGCAAGCAAGATCTCTGCTTAGTAAATGAATTCTACTTAGTAAGTAGAATGGATGCCCCTGAGAACCTTCTTTGTGTTTGCACATTCAGTGTACTGAATATTCTCCTTTCCTCCTCAGTATTGAGATCTACATCTACCATTGCAGAGATGTGGAATTCCTTCAGTTTCCACACAAGTTTTCTCCTTCTCCTCTTTCATTCTCGTCTATGGTGCTGCCTGCAGCACAATGAACCTTCCAGTACCTGTATGGAGCCTAGTGGAATCCTGAAGAGGGACTGTTTCCAAGGGCCTGGACTGATAGGATGAGAATCAATGGGTTTAAGTTAGAAAGGAATTTATTTGGATTGCATGTTAGGAAAAAGTTCTTTACCATGAGGGTACAGGAAAAAATGGAACAGGTTGCCCATGGAGGTGGTTGAGGCCTCACCCCAGAAGATATTCATGGTAAGGCTTGAGGAGGATCTGGTAAACCTGATCTAGTTGAGGCTCTCCCAGATTACTGCAGGGGGGGTTGGAATGGACGACTTTTAGAGGTCCCTTCCTACACAAATTATTCTGTGATTCAATGGTTATAAGACCTTGGGCAAACTCAGTTACCATGGAGAGTGCCCAGAAGTTTCCCAAGATGGGGTTTGAAGGCCCCAAACTCATAGGCAGTATACGAAGGTTGATGGGCACAGCCTAAGTGCTGTGCAGGCTATGGGCAGCAGAGGAGTATCCTGGGAATGCCTGAAGGGTGGGTTTGGGCATGGTGGAGCTTTTCTTCACAGTGGGAAAGAGCTTGGGCTAGAAAGAATGGCCCAAAGTGCAGCTGGGGATGCCTGGAGTGGAGAGCAGAAGAAAGAAATGTCACTGCAAGGGCCATGCTGGGGAACACCACATCCCCCAGCAGGAGCCTGGATCAGCCCAAGGCTCTGTGTGCCAAGGCAGAGGCAGGGAGGACACAGAGATGTCAGGAGAGGAAGGGGACAGCAAGGTGGGGCAGGCGGGTGAAGGAGCAGAGCCTGCAGGGCAAGAGGCACAGGGGATGGGACACCGTAGGACAGACTGTGGTGGAGATGAGAGAGGCTTGGAAAAGCTGTGGAAAAGCTGGAGGCACACTTGGCAGAGCCAAGCTCTCCATGCCTTTGCTGCTGGCTCTTGTCTCTGTCCCTGATGGCCATGGGGAGGGAGGGAGACAAGTGGAGCTTCCAGCACTGGGGCTCAGGGCCTCCTTGTCCATGTGCAGGAGCCTGGGAGGTGCCATAGTGCCATAGTCCTGCCCTTGGCATTGCCCATCTGCAGATGCCAGTGCTGCCAGGAGAGCCCTGAGGGCTGAGGGAGGGACAGGATCTNCCTTTCAGGGAGTTGTAGAGAGTGATGAGGTCTCCCCTGAGCCTCCTCTTCTCCAGGCTGAACAGCCCCAGCTCCCTCAGCCTCTCCTCATAGGATCTGTGCTCGAGTCCCTTCACCAGCCTGGTTGCCCTCCTTTGGACCTGCTCCAGCACCTCAATCTCCTTCCTGACCTGAGGGGCCCAGAACTGGACACAGGACTCGAGGTGTGGCCTCACCAGGGCTGAGTACAGGGGAAGAATCACTTCCTAGGACCTGCTAGCCACGCTGTTCCTGATACAGGCCAGTATGCCATTGGCCTTCTTGGCCACCTGGGCACACTGCTGGCTCATGTTCAGCTTCCTGTCAATCCAAACCCCCAGGTCCCTCTCTGTCTGGCTGCTCTCCAGCCACTCTGTGCCCAGCCTGGAGCTCCCCATGGGGTTGTTGTGGCCAAAGAACTCACAAGATATCTACACACAGAGACACAAAAGCCATCTCATGTTCCTGCCCCTTTCCCCAGTCATGCACATGTTTCTCAAATGTGACTTTTTCTAAAATTTTACCTGTTTCAGTTAATAACTGACATCACCCTGGTGCAGGGTGCTCCAGGGCTGCAGGTCCATATCTGCCCCTCTGTGCTCCACCATAGGATTCAGGGGAGAGCTGAATTCAAGTCTTAGTTACCTCTCCCAGCTTCTTATCATCACGAACATTCCATCCCATCATCCAGGTCCTTGATGAAGAGGTTGAACAAAACTGGACCCAGAGATAATCCCTAGGGAACACAACTGGCCACAGGCCTCCAACTTGACTCTCTGGAACTCATCACAACCCTCTGAATTCTGTTTTTTGGGACAGTTACCCATCCACCTCACAGTCCAATCATCTGTCCCACATTTCTTGTTATGAGGATGTTAAGGGAGACAGTGTCTAAAGCTTTACTGAAGTCAAGGTAAATGACATCCACTGCTCTCCCTTCATCCACCCATTTGGTCATCCCTTTGTAGAAGGATATCAGGTTAGTCAAGTAAGATTTCTCCTTAGTAAATCAGTGTTGGCAGCTCCTGAGAACTTCTTTGTGTTTGCACACTCAGAGTATTGAATATTCTGTAAGGCAGACTTCTCAGTATTGAGAGCTACATCTACCATTGCAGAGATGTGGAATCCCCTCAGTTTCCACACAAGTTTTCTACTCAACCTCTTTCATCCTCCTGTGTGGTATAGACTGTAGCACAGTGGACTTTCCAGAACCTGTAGGGAACCTAGTGGAAGCCTTAGGAGAGACTGTTTCCAAGGGCCTGGACTGACAGGATGAAAGACAATGTGTATAAGTTAGAGAAGAATGGATTTGGATTGGATGATAGGAGAAAGTCCTTTACCATGAGAGTACTGGGAAAAATGGAACATGTTGTCCAGTGAGGTGGTTGAGGCTTCATTCCTGGAGTTTTTAAAGGTCAGGCTTGAAGAGGCTCTGAAAGACCTGATCTGCTTACTGCAGGGGGGTTGGAATGGATGACCATGCAAGGTCCCTTCTAAACAAAATAATTCTGTGATCCTATGATGATATGACCTTCAGCCACCTTAGTTACCATGAGATCTCCCAAGATGGGGTTTGGAGACCCCAAGCCCATGCCCAGTCTGCAGAGATGGATGGGTAAAGGCTCAGTGCTGTGGAGACTGGTAGAGGAGTATCCTGGGAGTGCCTGAAGGGTGGGTTTGGGCACGCTGGAGCATTTCTTCACAGTGGGAAAGAGCTTGGGCAAGAAAGAATGGCCCAAAGTGCAGCTGGGGATGCCTGGAGTGGAGAGAAGAAGAAAGAAATGTCACTGCAAGGGCCATGCTGGGGAACACCACATCCCCCAGCAAGAGGGGGATCAGCCCAAGGCTCTGTGTGCCAAGGAAGAGGCAGGGAGGACACAGAGATATCAGGAGAGGAAGGGGACAGCAAGGTGGGGCAGGCGGGTGAAGGAGCAGAGCCTGCAGGGCAAGAGGCACAGGGGATGGGACACCCTAGGACAGACTGTGGTGGAGATGAGAGAGGCTTGGAAAAGCTGTGGAAAAGCTGGAGGCACACTTGGCAGAGCCAAGCTCTCCATGACTTTGCTGCTGGCTCTTGTCTCTGTCCCTGATGGCCATGGGGAGGGAGGGAGACAAGTGGAGCTTCCAGCACTGGGGCTCAGGGCCTCCTTGTCCATGTGCAGGAGCCTGGGAGGTGCCAGAGTGCCATAGTCCTGCCCTTGGCATTGCCCATCTCCAGATGGCAGTGCTGCCAGGAGAGCCCTGAGGGCTGAGGGAGGGACAGGATCTGCCTTCCCAGGGGCTGGGGCTCAGGGCTGGCACCTTTGGGGAATGGGCTCAGGGCTGGGCCCTTTGCAGTCCTGACACACAGCCAGGCTTCCTCAGCACCAGAGCCACCTGCACCTTCCTTTTCCCCACCTGCCATCACTGCCTCCTGCTTCCTGCTCCCCCCACACCCTGGGGACGCTTTCTCAGGCCTGTCCCCCCCTCCCCTCCCCTCCCCTCAGGGGGACCCAGGCAGACAGCAAGAAACTTTGGACTTGGACTCTGGAATTGGACTTGTGGAGAAAGAAGCTTCTGCAGCTTCCTCTCCTTGCCTCTTGAGCAATTGTCATGGGCTCAGCATCAACCCCCCAGAGGGCTCCTGACACGTGAGCTGGGCTCCTGGGATGGAGGGAGCTGCTGGCAAGTGGGCAGTGCTGCAGAGAGAGAGCTCTGGGCAGGAGCAGCTCCTCTGCAGAGCGCAGCAGGGCTGAGGGCACTGCCAGGGTATCTCGGGGAGATGAGCAAGGCAGAGAGAGCTTCAAGGGGGTGAAGATGGAGGGGATGAGTGCCAGCTGAGTGGAGGAGAAGCTTCCCAGCTTCTGACAGGGTGAGTGTCTGGTGCAGGGCAGTGCTGGTGCAGTTCCTGGAGGCAGCATCTCCTCAAGCTGCAGAGCCAGAGCTGATATCAGGGAGCTGGAAGGGGGGAAGGGGCTGGAGGTGGAAGGGGAATTGTGAAGAGGAGTGAGTGAGTGAGGGTGTGTGTGCAGGCAGGGGTGGCCAGGGCTGTCCTTCAGAGCAGGGTCCTGCAGCCCAGGGGCTGTGTGCTGGGGCAGGGACTCTGCTGCCTGCCTGCCTGCCAGGGGCAGCTCTCAGCCTGCCCGGGGAGCTCCCTGCTGCTGGCAGAAGCTGTGGCTGGCAGGAGACAGGGAGGACAGGGCAGGCTCCTGGTGCTGCTGAGAGAGGGATGAATTGCTCAGGGCTGCTCACAGCTCCAGCTGATGCCCAGAATAGTTCTGAGGGGACTTTTCAGGAGTCCCTTCAGGGCAGGGCTTTCCTGCTCCACTCTGGGCCTGTCCTTATGCTCTGCTTCCACTTGTCTCTGGCTCAGCTTGGGGGGGATGGAAACTCAGCTGTGCAGGGGAGAGCAGGGGCTGAGACTCCTCAAGCATCACCTGGAGGGGGACTGGGAACCTCAGCAAGTGCTTCCACCCTCCATCTGCCAGCAGCTCAGCTCAGCCTCCCCTTCCCATTGTCCTCAGGGGGTGTGTGCCCTGTTCTTTATCCTCTGCACCCCCCGAGTGGCTGCAGGGCAGAGCTGGGCACCCAGGGGCTGGGCTGGGCTCTGTGAGCAGGGGCAGGAAGGGAGACGGGGCCAAGGAACCATCTCCTGGCTGGGGCAGCTCCAGGCAGCAGATGTGTCCATGGCAAGGAGGTGTCCATCTTCCCTCTGCCCTCTGGAGCTCTGGGCAATGCCCTCTGTGAGGCTGGGGAGGAGCTGACCCTCCCTTCATCAGACCAGCTCCCCCTTCTCTGCACGCAGCCACAGGCAATCCTCTTGCCTTGCTCTGTTCTCCCCGAGTGCAGCAGAAATGCTGAGGGGTTGAGACATCCAGGAACATTCCCCAGGAGAGATGGGGGGAGCTGAAATAAAAACCCAAACGTCTCTAAAACTGCCTTCTGCCACCCAGGTTCCTCAGCACGGAGATGAAGATGCAGATGACCCCTTTTGTTTAACTCTGCTTTCATGTGACAGACTTTGCCATCAATAGTGGCCCTTTCCTCAAGGTTCCTCTTCAGCTGCAGGCTGCACTCAGGAAGGAAACAGCTGAGAGCAGAACTGATGGAGATCCCAGATATCCTCACTGCTTTACCAAACTGAAAATTGGCCTCAAGATTTTTCTGAAAGGGTGGTAGATATCTCAGGTATATATGCCTTAAAAGTACTCCTCAGTTTTGATGGGGAAAGTAGAAGAGAAGAAACAAAACTTTTTCTCTCAGCTTTTCTCTGAAGCTTGGGCATAGGGGGTGAATATGCTGAAAAGCTCTTGGATGTCAAGCGTGGATTTAATCTGAGTTCCCCCCTGTATTCCTGTTTTACAGACTCCTTCAGGGCAGGACTGACTCCTGCAGAGCCCGGGGTGTAGACCCTGCTCATAGTGACAGAATCATCCAGCACCAACCAAAGCTCATGAATGGGAAAGTTTACAATTCTTCCTGTAATAAGTGAGGTGCCTTGGAGATTTCTGTGAGAAATTGAATGCATTTGTTAAGAAAAGTCTGACTTTAATTATTTAACATTTTCTATCTCTGACAGTGCAACATTGTCAGAGGCATGAGATGTCCAACAGCAGCTCCATCAGGCAGTTCCTCCTCCTGGCATTTGCAGACAGGCGGGAGCTGCAGCTCTTGCACTTCTGGCTCTTCCTGGGCATCTACCTGGCTGCCCTCCTGGGCAACGGCCTCATCATCACCACCATCACCTGTGACCACCACCTCCACACCCCCATGTACTTCTTCCTCCTCAACCTCTCCCTCCTCGACCTGGGATCGCAGGAAGGCCAGGAAGGGAAAAAGGTGAAAAAGGAGCCAGAAAAGAAAAAGGTGTCGACCCTCGTGATCCCTCAAATTTATACTGAGTATGACGTGTATGGGATGGAATACTCTGTTTGGTCAGTTCTGGCATCTATCTTGTCTCGGGCCTCCCAAAGGAGGGGTTCAGGTGGGACTTCTTTACTCCTTCTGCAGGGTAAAATGTTTTCCTCAGAACAGAAGAGTGTCCTTGGGTCTGCATACCAGTCTCTAGCAGTAACTATAAACATCAAGTGTTATCAGTCCTAGAAGCAGGCACTGTCTGAGAAACTTCTGATAATTTCAGCAAGTGCAACTACTTACAAGAAACTTAGCTGAAAGCAAAAGT